>CM038682.1:615200339-615328501 GCA_021605205.1 Aegilops longissima | reverse complement strand
TGAAGATCATCGAGAACTTTTAAGGGCTCATGAGAAGTTACGCTTTGAAAAGCTCAATCTTGAGCAAGAGCATGAGTTCCTAAAAGCGATCAATGATGATCTTCGTAAGAAAAGTTCTTCTTACATTGCCAAACGTTTACTCTTATCTACTTACATGCCTCAATTCAAGTCTAGTAACAAGAACAAGAAAGATTCTTCCTCTAGTAGTAACAATAATAATGCTAAATCCAATATTGTTGCTTCTAGTAGTTCTCTTGATTCCACTAATGATCCTCTTAGCCAAGTTACACTTGAGCAAGAAAACA
This sequence comes from Aegilops longissima, assembly GCA_021605205.1. Taxonomy (NCBI): domain Eukaryota; kingdom Viridiplantae; phylum Streptophyta; class Magnoliopsida; order Poales; family Poaceae; genus Aegilops; species Aegilops longissima. Next base: position 615,328,196 of record CM038682.1, on the reverse strand, counting down.
GCTTATTGAAGGGAATTATAGAGAAAGGTGTATACAAGAGTGAGGGAGTTCCGGACTAGGGGTGTCCGGATAGCCGAACTATCATCATCGGCCGGACTCCAAGACTATGAAGATACAAGATTGAAGACTTCGTCACGTGTCCGGATGGGACTTTCCTTGGCGTGGAAGGCAAGCTTGGCGATACGGATATGTAGATCTCCTACCATTGTAACCGACTCTGGTAACCCTAGCCCTCTCAGGTGTCTATATAAACCCGATGGCTTTAGTCCATAGGACTAACAACAATCATACCATAGGCTTGCTTCTAGGGTTTAGCCTCTTTGATCTCGTGGTAGATCCACTCTTGTAACACACATCATCAATATTAATCAAGCAGGACATAGGGTTTTACCTCCATCAAGAGGGCTCGAACCTAGGTAAAACATCGTGTCCCTTGTCTCCGTTACCATCCGCCTAGACGCATAGCCTCGGGACCCCTACCCGAGATCCGCCGTTTTGACACCGACATTGGTGCTTTCATTGAGAGTTCCTCTGTCGCCACCGATAGGCTCGATGGCTTCTTCGACCATCATCAACGACGAAGTCCGTGGTGAGACCTTCTCCCGACAGATCTTCAGATTCGGCAGCCGCATCTGCGGGCCGATTCGCTGGCCATCCGGAGCAGATCGAAGCTACGCCCTGGCCGCAGGTGTCAGATTTGAAGTTTGAACTTCACGGCCGACATCCGCTGGGACTTGATCCTCGATGGAGTCGAGCCACACCGAGCATGCCGCATCATCACGCCGAGCATGATTTGGCTCGCAGCCGGACAAGACTGAGGTCAAGATTTTGAACCCGCCTCCGATCTTCAATTCGGAGCCGGCTGCAGATCGGGGACGGATGGCTAGACACCACGGGGCTGCAACCTCACGGCGATAGAGCCGAACACCGATCTTGTCCTCATAAAGCTCGCGACTCGAGGTACCGGACTCCTTGCCGGATTCTTTGAACCTCCCGCCCCTCCGATCAAATCCGATTGGGCGCCGGTCATGGAGTTCACCGCAGCCGACATCTTTCAACTCTCACCTTTGGCGACATCTTGAGTTCGCTAAAGTACCTCTCGTTATCGAGAGCCCCGGCCGGATCGGTGGTCGGGACGGTTGGGATGCGGACGATGAAGAAATTCAAAGCCCACCCACCACCCACTTTGTAGCTCATTGTCGACGATCTAACCGGACATGTTAGACTACGACCAAGACATCGACGGTATGGACGACGATGCCGGAGATTTAATAAGAACCAGCGCCACCGGCACCGGAAAGCCACCTCATCATATGACATATACATGGTGGATATCCCAAAGGACGGAATGGCGAAGGAACAGAGGAGGATGACCCTCCAAGAACAGCCCAAGCGCCAAGCGCGGCCAAGCGCCATTTAAATCCCGCCACAAAGAAGAATGAAGATTCCGCATCGAGATAACAATACACCGGACAAAGGCCAAGATAATCCACTCTAGCAAGATCCAGCCGCAGAGGATGGAGATGCCAGCCCTCACGAGAGAGCATGTAAGAAGAGGTAGAGGATTATATGCCCTCCTCCGAGACGAAGCAAGCCTCGACGACGATGAATTCGTGGTGCTCGAGGATCCCGCCGAACAAGAGCGCTTTTAGACGAGGCTTATGGCCACGGCGAGCAGCCTCAAGAAAAGCAGCAGCAACAGCTTAGAGCTGATCAGATCTGCTAGACGACAGATGGATCAAGTCTCGCGTCAAGAGCATGAGCTCAACGCCTCCAAAAGCTACCCTAAACGCAAGCTGCTCCCCCGATTAGAGGAGAAGGCTTACGAACCCGCATCACCAGAGACAATACGGCTGACCGACCACCCGTGGTCGCGACAGAGAGGCCTCTAGGCCCTTCACTAGAACCGCACTCGGCACGCTCAAAAAGCACACGCGGCTGTGGGAACGCCCGGACCTCGAGATATATTGGAGGACAAGGCAAGACAATCAAGATCGATCTATGGATCGCGGGTTTCCACAAGACGCGTGATTTACAACCGTCGCGCCGGACACGAGAAGTCCGCCGGGCCAACAAAAATGGACAAAGCTCTTCGAGCTCGTCGTGATATCGCCCAAGACAGAGGCGCCAAGACACCCACTATGCTTCACAGACGAAGTAATGGATCATCAAATCTCAAGGGTTTAAACCCGTCAATATTGAACTTATGATGGCACAACAGACCCCGCGGTTTGGATCAAGACTATCTCCTTCACATCCACTTGGCCCGCGGTGACGCATCTTCACGCCATCAAATACCTCCCCTCAAGCTTAAAGGACCAGCCCAACATTGGCTCAACAGCTTGCCAACAGAGTCAATTGGGAGTTGGGAGGACCTAGAAGCCGCATTCTCGATAACTTCCTGTGGCACTTATGTACGACCACCGCATAATCGATGACCTAAGCCACATAATTCAGCAGCCGATTTAATCGGCCGACAATTCGACACGGTTCTTAACCAAGAAAAACCAAATCGCCGACCGTCCGGATGCGGAGGCCTCGCGGCCTTCAAGCATAACATCCGCGACGAGTGGCTTGCCCGCACCTAGGACAGAAAAGCCGAAATCCATGGCAGCCCTCACATCACTCATGACCCGCTGCTGGTGAGGATAGCTGGCTAGCACGCAGCAACAACCTCAAGTAAAAATTCGCAGTCCGACTTCAAGGACCGAAATGGCAGCCGCGTCGAAACAAAAACAAACGCCGATTAACGGCGCATAATATTGAGGATACGACAATCAATGCCGGATTCAGAGGCTCCAAACCCGGTCAGCGAAAAAGCCATTCAAAAGAACTACTCCGGTCCGTCAATTTGGACCGAATACTCGACCGCTTAAAGCGGATACACGGCACCTCGAAAAGCACTTAACCACACCAACAGAGATGGGTATTCAAAAGCAGGCAAGTTAATTGTCAAAACAATGACAAGGGGCTGCATAGCGATGACGAGGACGCAGACCCAACCGACGAACAATAGAGGATGTATGGTTTCCCCCATAGGTGCGGACGGTGAATATGATATACGCAACGCACATACCCAAAAGGGAGCGGAAGCGCACTCGTGGATGTCACGCCGATGGAGCCAGTTGCCCAAGTTCAATCCATGGTCCTCCTGCCTGATCACTTTTGACCGAAGGGACCACTCCCACCAAAGATCCGCCACGGCGGATTCGGCCAGACCGTCTTAGACCCAATCGTCGATGGATTTCACCTAACCAGTCCCGATGGGCGGCGGCAGCAACTGAACCTGCTTTACCGGATACAAGCGCAAAATGGGCATAGACCCTCAAGGATTAAACCTACCAAAACGACCTTTAAAGGCGCTATACCAGGTGTAAAGCCAATTGTATGTGCTCAATTACACAGAAGTGGTCTTGGATCCCGGATAACTTCCGAGCGAGGAGTTAATCTTCGACATAGTCCTGTTCCGCAGCGGCTATCATGCCTTGCTCGGACGCATCCGCTTGCAAAGTTCAACGCGTGCCGCATACACATACCTCAAGCTCAAGATGCCAGCCCTCGAGGAGTCATCACGGTTAACGGAAACATCGAACGCTCTTCCGCACGGAGGAACATACAGCGCTCTCGCGCGTAGTGCAATGCAGCCTCTTAAGGCAATTCTCGAGTCCGCCGTTAAGCGCCGGACACTAAGCGCAGCCCGAGTAACTTACAACAAGACCACCGGCACGCCCGAGCATCGCGTAGCAAATGCGGCCCCAACCCCAGCTCCCCGCTAAACGTCAAGCAGGTCCTTCCCGTACACCATTACGCTCTCAAGATACCATGGGCATGGGGAGAGGGCACGACCACGATAAACCCAGATTGCGGCTCAACCACACCAGGGGCTCTCAAGTGTGTCGTTCCTTTTTCTTTTCTTTTACCTTTTACTTTTTACCCACAGACTCCATTTTCAGAGGCCTCTGTCCGCAGCAGACTGCCGAACTCACGATGCAACAGCCGTGGAAGGATAAAGGCTACAATGAATATATAGGTGGTCTCCATTACGAGCATTTTTACACCAATGTGCAGCCTACCCTCGAGGGGGACATGTTTAACAGTCCCATACCTTGCTTATCGCACTATTTGTATCGCTCGCATTCATAGCAGCACTTATTGAATAAACAATGCAGCACCTTTTTGCTTATAATTGCATTTCTTTTTCATACATATGTTCATTCACGGCATGTTGCATCCGTACACTTTGGTACGGCTAATATACACCAGGGCTTATGTTTCCCGCATTATGGTATGATGGAGTCCGAACACTTTCACAAGTGCGGCACCCCGAACTTATAGCACTATATGCATCGGCTCCGAATCATGTCTTGGGTCAATAGTTGGGTTTGCCCGGCTCCCATGTTTTGGTACCTTACGTTCCGTTATATCGCTAAGGTAGCCTTTGGGAGAACCATCGCGATTCTGCCCGCTTGAGCTGGGTTAACGCCTGGAGAAAGCTAAAACTGACCGTCATGATGAGGCGAGAGCCGGTCGCTGTTCGAGAGGTTTTTGTGAGTCCTTAAAGACTTATGCCGCTTAGAGCGAGGAGCCGGATCTGTCCGCCAAGGCGTGATAGCGCCCCAAATTCGCCTTCGAAGACTAGGGGCTTCACGAAATTTAAAATTATAGAATTCTATGGCTAAGTGAGAGTGTTCAAGCATTATAAGTCCGGTTGCCTTGTTCCTGTGTTGAGCGCCCCTAGATGGACCCAAAATGGGAACAAGAGCGCCAAGTTTATCCCAACACCCAAAGACTCGTGGCATGGGGGTGAAGCCACGACTTGCCATCTCTCGATTTGATAAACAACCGTTTTATGTAAGGTAATATTTTAAATTAACAAGCGTTGCTTAGCGATATGAACTAAGTTTTCAGCAAGACAGATAACAAAATGCTAGTCTACTCAAATATTACATCTTTGGAGCACTCACCCGCAATAGTGCGGGCGCCTTCAAAGACACTCTTATAATACATCTCGGGCGTGCGATGCTCCTTGCCCTCTGGTGGCGGGTTTGTCACGAGCCTCAGGCATCCATCTTTCCCCAAAGTGCACCTTTCTTGGCAAGGTCCCGACGGCACCCTCAATACAAGCGGAATGCTTGATGACTTCTACCCACGGGCACGCATCCATCACGGCCCGCACCAGGCAGAAGTAGCTCCTGTGCATGGCCTCCTTAGGCCACAAACCAACTATGAGGCCCTTCATGGCCTGTTCGGCCGCCTTTAGGAGCTCGACCAGCTGCTTCACCTGGTCGCTAAGGGGCACGGATGTCCGCCTCAAAGATACTTGAGACTAGAAGACCTTCTCCTCGAGCTCCCTCCTCGCCCAAGAGAATGCGCAGCATCGGACACGCTGCAAGGAAGATCTGCGAACGCCCTCGAGAGCTCAATTCGGGTAAGCAACAGGTAATTAACACTCACATGCTTACTTTGCATGAAAATTGCCTTACCCGCTGCTATTTTCTTCACCGCTCAACCTCTGGAGGGCCTTGTAGGCTTGCCTTAGCGGCTTTGGCACTCTCAAGAGCCGTTGCAAGCTCGACACTCGAAGTCTCGAGTCACGCCCAAGCTCTCATGTTTTTTCACGAGATCCCGAGCTCTTGCTGTACCTCCGCCACCGTGCCTCCTACTTCTCTCGCCGGTGCGCTTATGGCAGATTACGTTCGCCTGCCACCGCCTCCTTCAGGATCGCCACCTCGTTAGTGGCCCCTACAATACCCACGTTATCCTTGTCATTTTTCTTGCAACCAAATCCTTTTCTCAGAAGGTACAATTTTCATAAGGTATTACTCACCTTCTTTTCCTCGAGCTGCTTCTTGGCATGGCCGAGCTTCGTTCTCGGACCGCCGAGGTTTTCCTTCAAAGTATTGACCTCCTTGATCGGTGCGGCGGAGGTCGGCAGACAACATGCAATCCCATATTGACATATTCTTTATGACTCCTGCGTTTATCTTTCTAAAGATCCTCAGTCCGCTTTTCCTTCGAACACCGAACCGAGCATCGTGTACTACTCTGTCTATGCGTATCATTTTACATATATTGAAATTCTTACCTCAAAGCCTATTAGAAGGCTGCTGCGGAGCTTCGGTCAGCCCGCTCTGGCGAGCTGAACCTTTCAATCACCGCACTCATAATAAAGGCGGTGTTCCTCTTGATGGAGGCGCCGCTGAGCCTCCAGCAATTATCCGTACCTCCAATTGGGACGGAGGCAGTCATGGCCGCAGTCTTGCCCTTCTTACAAAGGGGTCGCCCGCCGGACTCCGGAGCCACTATGGCCTCCGGGGCTGAGTCCGGTGCAAAGTCCGGGAGGTTGTCCTGTGACACCTCCGGGGCCTCCTCCTCCTGGTGGGTCCCTTCCTGGGATCCCACCTCGGCGTCGTCCGCGGCACGGGGGGTGGAGGCAGTCGGAAGGGAATCCATATCCGACGCACCCAAGGACCCGCTCGATGAAACGGGAAGATCATCCTTGGGCGGACTGCAGGGTTGTATGCGGCATTAGAAAGACATTATGTGGCGAAAAGAAAAAACTTTGAAGTTATTCGGGAGTCCGGATACTTACGATCTCGCCAGGGGCTTGGCCCTTGGAGGCCAGTCCTCGTCATCATCACTAGCGTTGGCAGAGCAGTCCGGGAAGAGTTTTTCCTTCTTGACCCTTCGCCTCCCTTGTTTGGGAGGCCTTCCTTTTCCTCCTTCACGGGGAGAGGCTTTCTTCTCCTCCTCGCCTTGGTGGGAGGAGTTGGCCTCGATTCATCATCCGATAGCACCTGAAAACGGGAACTCTTCCGAGTCCCCGTGGCCGTCTTCTTGGCCTTCTTATCCGGCACCACGTGGGGTGCCGGAGCCAGCAGCCCCGTTAGGCGGGCGTCCGCTGGGTCCTCTGGCAATGGGGCCGGACAGATAGTCCGTTCGGCCTTCGCCACCATTCCTGTCAAAGGTAAAGGGAGTTTAGATCCCGCATAGAGCCAAATTATGGAAAACAAGTGGTGAAATCACTTACCTCGTCAGCTGGACGCTGCGAGCGGAATCCGCGATCTTGGTAGCGGATGCGGGAGCCAGCGCCTTGAACAAGCACCTTCCGACATCTTCGCACGGCGTCAAGAGCCCCTTCAGGTCCGTGCTGCACCGGATCAAACTCCCACATGTTGAAGCCCGTCGGCGGCGGAGAATCCGGCGGATGAGCATGACCTAGACTACGTTGACAAGCTTGAGCTTCTTGTCCACCAGCTTCTGGATACAGGCTTGGAGTCCGGTCAGCTCCTCCGAATCCCCCCAAATCCGGCCACTCTCTTTCCAGGAGGTGAGCCGTGTAGGGATGCCAGATCTGAATTCGGGGGCCGCTGCCCAATCAGGGTCACGCGGCTCGGTGATGTAGAACCACCCCGATTGCCACCCCTTGATGGTTTCCACGAAAGTGCCCTCCAGCCACGTAACGTGGGACATCCTACCCACCATGGCGCCTCCGCACTCCGCTTGGCTGCCCTTCACAACCTTCGGCTTGACACTGAAGGTCTTGAGCCACAAGCCGAAGTGGGGCTGGATGCAGAGGAAGGCCTCACACACGACGATAAACGCCGAGATGTTGAGGATGAAATTCGGGGCCAGATCATGGAAATCTAGGCCGTAGTAGAACATGAGCCCCCGGACAAAGGGATGAAGCGGGAAGCCCAGTCCGTGGAGGAAATGGGGAAGAAATACTACCCTCTCATGGGGCCTGGGGTTGGGGACGAGCTCTCCCTAGTCGGGAGCCGATCTTGCGATGTTGTTGGACAAATATCCGCGTCGCGCAGCTTCTGGATCTGCCCTCCGTGACGGAGGAGGCCATCCACTTGCCTCCCGCTCGGACATAGTTGGAGAAGGTTGAGGTAAGAAGTGCGGACTTGGGCGCTGGAGCTCGAGTTCGCGGAGATGGATAAGCCAAGGAGGAATAAGGCGCAGGTAAAAGGGTTGGATCTTTATCCCCTTATATGGGCGGACAAAAACATGTGTCCCCGCCGGCCTGGTAAAACTCGCTTATCCCCCAAGCGTCACAATCAATGGCGCGGTTGGGTTACCCATGTCCGTATTGATGGGAATCCCGGAATAAGGGGAACACGATCTCTGCTTCGAAAAGACGTGCCAAGGAGACCGCCTCGCTAAACGCACGGAGGTGGAACAATAAAAACGAGTAAAGGCTTGGTAATGGCATGACGTCACGCCACTAAATACATCAGCAAATTGAACTTGTGTAATATTATTCTCTCTACGGTGGTACGTGGAATTTATCTTTGCAGAGCCGGACACTATCCTGGTGTTCACAATCTTCTATAAATTATCCGGAGGAAGAACCCGCCTTGCAATGCCGAAGACAATATGTGTGCCGGACTAAATCGTCATTGAAGCCTGGTTCGGGGCTACTAAGGGAGTTCGGACTAGGGGTGTCCGGATAGCGAACTATCATCATCGGCCGACTCCAAGACTATGAAGATACAAGATTGAAGACTTCGTCCCGTGTCCGGATGGGACTTTCCTTGGCGTGGAAGGCAAGCTTGGTGATACGGATATGTAGATCTCCTACCATTGTAACCGACTACTGTAACCCTAGCCCTCTCCGTGTCTATATAAACCGGATGGCTTTAGTCCATAGGACGAACAACAATCATACCATAGGCTTGCTTCTAGGGTTTAGCCTCTTTGATCTCGTGGTAGATCCACTCTTGTAACACACATCATCAATATTAATCAAGCAGGACGTAGGGTTTTACCTCCATCAAGAGGGCCCGAACCTGGGTAAAACATCATGTCCCTTGTCTCCTGTTACCATCCGCCTAGACGCACAGTTCGGGACCCCCTACCCGAGATCCGCCGGTTTTGACACCGACAAAGAGCCTTGCTGGGAGTAAGCAATTTGAGGAAATTGTACGCAAGCAAGGAAGGCACCGGAAGAATCAAGGTGTTGGTTCTGAATGAAAGTTCAATGCCAATGGAGTTGAGTGGGAAGAAGATCAATACCCCTAAGACGAAGTTTGTTCCTCAACAAGAGAAGTATGATCCTACTTCCTTCAAGGGAACACAAGCTCAAGATGATCTTCCACCACAAGACCACAAGAACAAAGGCAAGGACAAGCTTCAAGAGGAGATTGATGCATTTGAAGAAGCACCTAAGGCCTTGGTAAAGTGGGTTCCCAAGACTACGTCAAGTTCTACTTCATCAAGTACAACTACTACACCAAGGATTCCCATCAAGTTGATGTGGATCCCGAAGAAGAAGAACTATAGAGTTCTTCAGGGTGACTCCGCCAACATTTTTCACTCATATCATTATGGCAAGGACAAGTGCAATCAACTTCCATATCTTGCACTAGTTCAAGGAGTCACAAACCCTCATGTTGGTAAGGCAAGGGACAAGGTAACCTAATGTTTTCATGGACATCATTTTGTGTGTGCATCACTCTATGTCTATGGATATTGTTGTTTGTTCCTTGTGGGACTAACCCATGTAGGTATTGAAAGTGCAACTCACTTCAAAGGATTGCTCCAAACGATCTACATCAACATTGAGCATCCACATCTTCAACACCTACATGAAGTCATCATCGACAAAACCCAAGGTTAGTTTATCCCTCTAAGGGGGGATCTCACATGTAGGGGGAGCTTAACTCTAAGAATTGAGTTAAAGCAACTCTAATGATGTCAACACATAAATGCTTTATGTAAAAGTGGTAACCCCACTTGAGCTTAAACGATGAGTATGACCTATGATCAAATGTTCTCATTTGACTCCTAAGTCAATATACTCATATATAGATGACCTAGTCATCGCAAATTGTTTGATAGCTGCTAGAATTGGTTGTGCATGCTTTGTCACATATTTCATTTGTCATCTATTGTGTGAGCATGTTGGTTGCATATTTACTCATTCGAGGACATCCACTTGTTGTTTTGATTGATTGGCTTCTTTTTCTTTGGCCAAGTGGATGGACAAGGATGCCTAAGAACCTTCTCTAGCTATCTATGTTTTTCTCGTCTCAAACTCTATTCATGCTACATCACAAAATTTGATCAAGTCAGATTTGAACCACTCTGTGTGAGGAGCACTCGGAGTCCTCGATTCGTCATAGACTTAAACTTCCAAAACTTCTTTGTGATTTTCGGTCTGACCGATTCCTCCATTTTGGTCATACCAAGATTACTAAGTCGATCTAGGTTTTCATCTCGGTGCAACCGATTTGTACTTGTCGGTCACACCGAGTTGCAATAACTGGTCACACCGACAGGGTCGGGCTATATATACGCACGGGCAAAATTTGGAAAACTTTCTCCGAATCTTCTCGCCCGCGCATAGCTCGCTCTGCCAACTTGGTCTACGGATCGTCGACTTCGTCGCCAGCTGCCCCCTGTCGCTGGTCTCCGCCGCCGTCAACGGAATTCTCCTCCGTCGTTGCCGCCGTAGCGAGTTCCCGCCGAACTAGGGTATGAACTCGATCACTGTGCTTTCCTCGTCCGATTCTCAGCACATTGTGTACATTATGCATCTTGCCACGATTGAAACACTCCTATCCAGTCACATCAATCCTTAGAATAGTTGCGATTCGAAAATTTAGGGTTAGGTTTCCGCCGAAACCATCTCGGACCCATCGAGTTGAAAAACTCGGTCCCACCGATTTGGCTAATGACATTGCACTAGTAAGTCTCGGTCTTACCGAGAATTGCTAATCGGTGTGACCGATTTCAGAACTTTGTGAAACCCTAGCAGTCTCGGTGCCACCGAACTGTGACTCGGTCTGACCGAGTTCACTAGTTTAGGTTCCAAAACTGCTTCGGTATCACCGAGTTTGGAAATCGGTAGATCCGAAATGTTTTTAGTGGGAAACTAAAGCTAAGTTTTTTTTTGAATCATTCTTTTGCAAAAATCTCCGCATTTTGTGATGCTCATCCACTCTACCTCATCTATAACTATTCACGTGGTCAGTGATCGGTTGAACAGCATGTCGGACCAAAGTGATAGCGTAACAAATCAAGAGCAGATCCAATTGAGCGAGGGCACTAGTCCTCAAGCAGCTCAGATGAGGGGAGCGAAGCACTCCGAGCAATTTGCCCAAGGCTGCCACAAGGACAAGGAAGAAGAAGAAGAGTGTCGGTGTCAAACCGCGGATCTCGGTAGGGGGTCCCGAATCGTGCGTCTAGGCGGATGGTAACAGGAGACAAGGGACATGATGTTTTACCCAGGTTGGGCCCTCTTGATGGAGGTAAAACCCTCGTCCTGCTTGATTAATATTGATGATGTGTGTTACAAGAGTGGATCTACCACGAGATCAAATGAGGCTAAACCCTAGAAGCTAGCCTATGGTATGATTGTTGTTAGTCCCCACGGACTAAAACCCTCCGGTTTATATAGACACCGGATAGGGTTAGGGTTACACAGAGTCGGTTACAATGGTAGGAGATCTACATATCCGTATCGCCAAGCTTGCCTTCCACGCCAAGGAAAGTCCCATCCGGACACGGGACGAAGTCTTCAATCTTGTATCTTCATAGTCTTGGAGTCCGCCGATGATGATAGTTCGCTATCGGACACCCCTAGTCCGAACTCCTCGGTAGCCTCGAACCAGGCTTCAATGACGATGAGTCCGTGGCGTTGATTGTCTTCGCATTGCGAGGCGGGTTCCTCCTCCGAATACTTCATAGAAGGTTTTGAACACAAGGATAGTGTCCGCTCGCAAAACAAGTTCCACATAATACCGTAGAGAGAATAATTTTGCACAGATCTATCGACATATTCCGGCGTGACATCACACCGACCAGGCCTTTATATGAATCGTTTTTATTATTCCACCTCAGCGTGTTTAGCGAGGCGGTTTCCTGGCACGTCTTATCAAGCGTAGATCGTGCCCCTTATTTCGGGATTCTCATCAATACGGACATGGTAACCCAACCGTGCCGTTGGCCTGCCTTCTCTATCGGCGAGTCCTAATCGACCACGGGTGGGCTCTTGGTATTCAAGCTCTTTATGATGAGACCAAGGCCTCTTCTTCTTTACACCCTCCATCGAGTTAGCCTCGCCGAGTTCCAACACCCAAAGCTTTAGATTCAGCGCCGGACTTCCGATGATGTCGGCTCCGACCAACCACGGCCGATGGATGTCTTCCTCCGTCCATGAAGAAGATGTGCTAAAGCTGCGAGACGCCTGTATCTAACGGCGAGATTTCGCATAGGCTGCCTGCTCCGGGGCAGGTCCTCCCACTCGAGCCCGGCGAGAATGTGGTGTTCGTGTCCCACTTCCTTCGGGTTTAGGCTTCCCGACGGACCCCTTTGTGCGGGGGCTCATGTTTTATTATGGGCTTGATTTCCATGACTTGAACTGAGTCCATCCTCCATATCTTTTCATTCATTGTCGTATGTGAGGCCTTCCTCCATTACCCCCCACTTTGGATTGTGGCTCAAGACTTTCAAGGTGGAGCCAAAGATGATCAAGGGCAGCAAGCGGAGTCGGAGGGGCGGTCATAAGCAAATGTGCTGACGCTCCGTGGCCCGAGGGCTCTTTTCAAGAGGAGCTTGGTTTGTGGCAACGGGAGTGGTTTTATATCACCGCTCCCAGGGGCACCAAATGAGCGGCGCTCCCTGCCTTCCGCTCAGGTCCACCACAGCGGCTGGCATCATGGGTCAACAAGGGGCTCGACTGGGGGCCGTCCAAGGACGTTCCCCTGCTGCAGGGCCGCATTCGATATCTCCATGAAAGAGGGATCAATATGGTTGCGGTGGCGCAGGTTATGGTGATCCGGCGCCTTCAGCCCTGCAAACGTCGCCCCCTCCGCTTGTGGGAATTCAATCCGGAGGGACCACGAGCTCTCCAAAATTTTGTGGGCACGACGCCCGTGGAGATGTATAAACTGTTCTTCGGATCACAAGAGAAGTGTCCGGACTTGACCGAGGACGCAGGACTAAGCTGCAATCGCCCAGATGCTCAAGTAAGTAGTCCTGTAACCGGACAAGCTGTTCATCCATTTATTTTATATATGTGCCCTTTAAAGGAGACGTTTCTTGAACAGGAGTGGATAGCCAAGGCAAAGTTAATAAGGTGTCCGGCTCCCCTCCCAGAGACCACGCCGGATCCCATGCTGACCAAGATGTTGAAGGTCGCGCCCTTTGAAGAAGGCGAAGGAGGGAGCGGGGAAGCAACCGCCTCTGCGAAGGAGGATATCAAGGAAGGAGGGATTAAGAGTCCCACCTTCCGAGGAGAGAAGAGGACCGCTTCGAAAGATCCGGAGGTCAAGGCCTCAAAGAGGGGAAGGAATCTCTGGCAGAGAGTCCGGTGCTGGGAAGTAACCCAGCCGCACTATTTACCCAAGGGGATCAGCCCTCCAGCGAGCCGTAAGTAAAAAGAAGGGGTCTTGTAAATAAGGAACATCCCTGTATTTATTTATGAAGATAACCGAAATTGTACCTTGTAGTTCGGACCTCAGCCCTTCTCAGTGAGCTCGTCTTGGGATCTTCTTCCGAGATGATGGAGAGCAAACGCATCCACCTGTCGCACCCCCATGCGGCGGACGACCCGGAGGTGTCGTCGCGGAGGGATTCCCCAAGTCCGCGGGGCGAAGGTCCGGCGCCAAGTGGCGTCTTGGTCGGAGGAGCTGAAGGATCTGCTCGGGCGAGCGGCTATTTCAGAGGATCACCGTGCTCTAATGGGTACGGTGATTGAAAGAATTGCATTCGCGGAGAGCGGATTGCATGAAGCCGTCAGAAGCTTACTGACGGGGTTTGAGGTACGCAAAAAATGATGTACCTTCTAACTATTATGCATATAAAATGTGCCCTGTATAGATAGTAGCCCCTGAGACTTGGTATGTTGTCAAAATTGACAATGTGCCGAGGATCAAATTCTCAGTTGTAACATGTCGCCGCTCCTAAACAGGTGGCGGGGCGTCCGGAGGCCAGCCGGACTGATGAATATGCCAAACTAAAGCGGCAGCTTGATGAGGCGGATGCGGACATCGCGCTGGTCAATGAACGGTTTGACGAGTCGCAAGGTATGAGACTTCTATGCGGACACCTGGTAAGGGAGCTTGACGCCCATGTCTTACTGTTTTGTATGCTTAATGCAGATGGTGCCGCTGCCGTGGAGGAGCTGCGGGCAGAACTTGCCCGAGCGAAAGAGCAAGCCAGAATTAGTAATGCAGCCGCTTTAAAGGCGGCCGAAGAGCTAGAAGCTGAACGGGCTGCTCACTGCGGAAGCAAGGAGGAGATGGCCGTTATGGCCAAAAAGTTAAGGAATAGTACCGATCGTTGCGCGGTTCTTGAAAAGGAACGTCAAGCGGAACAAGAGGGCCTAAAGAAGGCCGCCGCCGAATCCAAGAATGCCCAATCGGCTTTGAGAGCTGCCAAGGAGGAGCTGAGTCAGGCCGGGGCAATTGCGGCTGGAAAACCGTTTCTGCTGCGGAGGAAATATACAAATCCAAAGTATGCTCAATTAGATAAATTGTGGAGTTCAGAGGATGCTTATCTGGACTTGGCGGCGAGCGTTGTGGACGCGGTTGAGCACTTCTGGGGCCAGAAGGGGCACCGAAGGGAAGAGCTATATTGGTCGCTGAGGGAGTCCCGGATTACGGGGTGTCCGGATGGCCGGACTACCATCATCGTCCGGACTCCAAGACTATGAAGATACAAGATTGAAGACTTCACCCCGTGTCAGGACGGGACTTTCCTTGGCGTGGAAGGCAAGCTTGGCGATACGGATATGTAGATCTCCTACCATTGTAACCGACTCTATGTAACCCTAGCCCTCTCCAGTGTCTATATAAACCGGATGGCTCTAGTCCGTAGGACTATCAGAACAACCCTTACAATCATACCATAGGCTAACTTCTAGGGTTTAGCCTCCTTGATCTCGCGGTAGATCCACTCTTGTAAACATCCACAATATCAATATCAATCGAGCAGGACGTAGGGTTTTACCTCCATCAGGAGGGCCCGAACCTGGGTAAAACATCGTGTCCCTTGTCTCATGTTACCATCCGCCTAGACGCACGCTCGGGACCCCCTACCCGAGATCCGCCGTTTTGACACCGACATTGGTGCTTTCATTGAGAGTTCCTCTGCCGTCACCGATAGGAAGGATGCCTCCTCCCGTCTTCAAGGACGGTATTTTCGCCAAAGGAGCCACGGCCGCCGCCAAACTATCCGCTAGGTGGTTTTCTTATGACCGCCGTCCGCCACCGCTCGACAATGACCTCTCAAGTCATCAAAAGCAAATTTCAAGTCAGCTCGAATTCGCCGAGCGGCTGGATCCAATAGAGCTCTCGTCCAGATATCGAGCTCTTGGATCGCATCGCCGCTCGGGAGTCGCCATGACTACAAACAGATTGGGCTTAAAACCGATCCGAGAGATTAACTCTCCTAGGTCACCCACCACGTTGCGTGGTAGAGGAACAATCGCGACGCTTCTCCTATATTGAAAACTAGTCATGTCGGGCTTCCAACCCCCATGCCGGATTCCCGCGGAGGGACGGACTCGATCAAGCATCGAACTTAAAGTCGCATCGGACTGCACTCGTTGGACAACGTCCAGCAATCCAAGCTTCAAAGTCGGAAACTTCTCGGCCTTCGAGCCTTGAGATGGGCAGGGTTCGGACTTAGTTCCACCCGCCCGCCCAGACATATGCGATCTATCTCTAATCCGCAAGAGCCCGCTGAAACGAAGACATCACTATCGGGGGCGATTCCTCCTGGTTATGGACAGGATAAAGGACTGCCGAGAGGAAAACGTAATCTCAATTTTTGCAATAATTGCGGACGAGGACTCTTGAGCGCCGTCCACCGTCAGCGAAATTACACGCCGCCGACCTGGCGTCCATAGTACTGAAAGTATCAGGCGATAGAGAGTTTCCGGACAACGAAAATAATTTTTGGGACAATCCGGCCCCGAATACAGCCCTAGTCCGCAACAAAAGGGTGCATTACACTCAGGCACCAGATGCAAAAACCAAAAAGCAAAGACCCCATAGAGGGCACGGAACCGTACTAGAGGGATGGCTTAGCGGACCCTGTAAGATTCCACAGATGTAAGGCGCCGTCCCAACACATAACCTTCGAGCATGTTGGATATTACGGCAGGTGGCCAAAAGTGGAGAGGAGCTTCTAGCCCGGAAAACCACTCCAACAACAATGATGCGGTATCAACAATCTTGAGACTTTCGATCAAATAATATGCGGAAACGAACAATCCGCGGCCTCGCCGAGGTCTACCAAGTAGCAACAACCAATCCATGGGCGACACAGCCATCACCTTCAACGCCAGCGACGAACCTAAATTCGGACAGCCCGAGCTCCACCAAGACCGGTACTTAGTCCAATAGTGGACGGCTTCGACTTACAAAAGTCCTCATGGATGGCGGCAGCGGATTAAACCTCATCTACGAGGAAACCCTTCAAAAATGGAAATAGATGGAGCCGCATTGAGCGAAGCAGCACAACCTTTAGAGGAATAATCCCTTAGCCGGAGGCGCTGCCTGGGAAAAATCACGCTCGATGTGGTATTCAGCTCACCGGACAATTACAGATCCGAAGAAGTCACGTTCCAAGTGGCCCCGCTCAACAGCGGATATCACGCTATATTAGGACGAGAGGCATTCACAATTTTTCAAGCCGCACCCCATTACGGGTACATGAAGCTCAAAATGCCCGGCCCGCGGAATAATCACTCTCGTTAGTGATCCGGACATAGCACTCAGCGCCAAAACAAGACAGCCGCATTAGCCTTAGAGGCACTATCCAAGCCCTAGCGGCAGAGGAACTCACCACGCCGCGGCTCACGGTGAATAGGGACGATGTGATACTCGATAAGAGATCCAAGTCCACCTCCTTTAAACCAGCAGATGAAATAGTAAAATTCCAGGTCCACCCAACGGACCAGACAAAGACGGCCTCCATCGGGGCACAATTGAACCCTGATGTGGACGCCGCACTGCGAGAATTCCTTTGGGAAAATTGGGACATTTTTGCCTGGCACCCCTCGGATATGCCCGAAATCCCACGCAGATTGGCAGAACACAGCCTAAACATCCTAAAAGGATTCAAGCCAGTCAAACAGGCTCTTCGACGATTTTCCGAACCCAAAAGACAGGCAATGGGAGAAGAGCTAGCCAAACTATTGGAAGCCGGATTCATTAGAGACATCAAACACCCGGATTGGCTAGCAAACCTGGTAATGGTACCAAAGAAGGACAAATCCTGGCGCCTATGTGTCGATTTCAAAGACCTAAATAAGGCCTGCCCAAAGGATCCCTTCCCTCTCCCTCAGATCGACCAAATCATCGATGCCACCGCAGGCACGATTCATTGTGCTTCCGGACGATACTCCGCTATCATCAAATCAAGATGGCGAAGCGGATCAAGCCGAACGGCATTCATTACTCCATATGGACCATTCTCGCTTCAACACGATGCCCTTCGGACTTAAAAGCGGTAGCATCATATCAGCGCATGATTCGTATATGTCCGCTACCCAGATCGGCAAAACAGTAGAGGCATACGTGACGACGAGTCGTCAAAACTAAACACATCGAAACTCTAGTAGACGACTTGAGGCTCACATTCGACAACCTCGGAGCATATGACATCAAGCTGAATCCGAAAAATTTTGATGTGTACCAGTGGAAAGCTGCTGGGCTTCATTGTATCCGTAGAGGAATTGAAGCAAACCCGCCAAGATCTGAGCTCTGTCACAGCTAGACATCCCAAAAGACCTCAAGCAAATACAAAATTGATCGGATGCGTGGCGGCTCTAAGCCGCTTTATCTCCGTCTAGGAGAAAAGGCATTACCCTCTATCGCCTCCTTAGGCACACGAACACTTTGAGTGGACGGATGCTGCCACCACGGACTCGAAGAAATAAAGGCCATATTGGCAACAAATCCGTCCTGGCTGCGCCCAACCTGGGCAAACCAATGTTGTTATACATCGCAGCTACGCATCAAGTTGTAAGCGCGGTACTAAATCGTCGAACGAGAAATGAAGGGCATAAATTCCCTCTTCAAAAACCAGTATACTATGTATCCTTTGTGTTAACACCCGCAAGTCCTGTTACCCACACTATCGGAAGATAGCATACGCGTGTTCATGGCATCCGGAAGCTCGACACTACTTTCAAGAGTGTTCGATAACGATGGCCTCTGAAGTACCACTTAACGACATTATAAACAACCGCATGACGCGACAGGCAGGATTGCAAAATGGGCCATTGAGCTCTTACCATTTGATATATCTTACAAACCTCGGCGAGCTATAAAGTCACAAGTTTTGGCTGACTTTGTCGCTGAATGGACCGTCGAACTCCCTAAAGAATACGGCGATACTCCAATTGGATTATGCACTTCGACGGCTCTAAAATGTTAGCCGGATGGGGCTGGAGTCGATTGACGCCCCCGACCGGGACTGATCCAAAACGTACTTCAGATAATGTACACGGACTCCAACAACGCAGCGAATCTGAGGCCCTTTTACATGGTCTCCGGATGGCAATCTCCATGGGCATTCAACGCCTAGAGGTGCGCGATTCAAACCTCGCAATATCCCAAATAAACGGAGACTTTGACGCCAAAGATCCGAAAATGGCAGCATATCGCAACGCTGTCCTAAAAATGTCAGCCGGTTCAAGGACTCAATTCCATCACGTAGCTGGGATAATAACCAAGCAGCCGACGTACTGGCACGCATTGGCGCAAAACGCGACGCTGTCCCTCCTAACATCTTCCTGGAACGGCTCTTCAAGCCATCCGTGCTGGGGAACGTAGTAATTTCAAAATTTTCCTACGCACACGCAAGATCATGGTGATGGCATAGCAACGAGAGGGAGAGTGTATGTCCACGTACCCTCGTAGACCGTAAGCGGAAGCGTTATAACAACGCGGTTGATGTAGTCGTACGTCTTCACGATCCGACCGATCCAAGTACCGAACGCACGGCACCTCCGAGTTCAGCACACGTTCAGCTCGATGACGATCCCCGGACTCCGATCCAGCAAAGCGTCGGGGATGAGTTCCACAAGACGACGGCGGCGTGGAGCGATGATGATGCTCTACGGCGCGGGCTTCGCCTAAACTCCGACGATATGACCGAGGTGGAATATGGTGGAGGGGGGCACCGCACACGGCTAAGGAACGATCACGTAGATCAACTTGTGTGTCATGGGGTGCCCCCCTGCCCCCGTATATAAAGGAGCAAGGGGGTGCGGCCGGCCCTAGGGAGGCGGCGCTGAGGAGTCCTACTCCCACCGGAGTAGGACTCCCCCTTCCTAGTTGGATTAGGTCTTGGGGAAGGGGAAGAGGGAGGGCGCCGCCCCCTCTCCTTGTCCTATTCGGACTAGAGGGGGGGGGCGCGGCCTGCCTGGCCGCCCTCCTCTTCTCCCTTATGGCCCATCAAGGCCCATTGACCCCCGGAGGGTTCCGTAACCCCGGTGTTCGGTAAAATCCGCTTTCATCCGGAACCTTCCAAGTCCAAACATAGGCTTCCAATATATCGATCTTTATGTCTCGACCATTTCGAGACTCCTCGTCATGTCCGTGATCACATCCGGACTCGAACAAACTTCGTACATCAAAACTTATAAACTCATAATAAACCTGTCATCGTAACGTTAAGCGTGCGGACCCTACGGGTTCGAGAACTATGTAGACATGACCTAGAACTATTCTCGGTCAATAACCAATAGCGGAACCTGGATGCCCATATTGGTTCCTACATATTCTACGAAGATCTTTATCGGTCAAACCGCATAACAACATACGTTGTTCCTTTGTCATCGGTATGTTACTTGCCCGAGATTTGATCGTCGGTATCCAATACCTAGTTCAATCTCGTTATCGCAAGTCTCTTTACTCGTTCCGTAATACATCATCTCACAACTAACTTATTAGTTGCAATGCTTGCAAGGCTTATGTGATGTGTATTACCGAGAAGGCCTAGAGATACCTCTCCCACAATCGGAGGACAAAACCTAATCTCAAATATGCCAACCCAACATGTACCTTTGGAGACACCTGTAGTACTCCTTTATAATCACCCAGTTACGTTGTGACGTTTGGTAGCACCCAAAGTGTTCCTCCGGTAAACGGGAGTTGCATAATCTCATAGTTACAGGAACATGTATAAGTCATGAAGAAAGCAATAGCAATATACTAAATGATCAAGTGCTAAGCTAACGGAATGGGTCGAGTCAATCACATCATTCTCCTAATGATGTGATCCCGTTAATCAAATGACAACTCATGTCTATGGCTAGGAAACTTAACCATCTTTGATTCACGAGATAGTCAAGTAGAGGCATACTAGTGACACTATGTTTGTCTATGTATTCACACATGTATTATGTTTCCGGTTAATACAATTCTAGCATGAATAATAAACATTTATCATGAAATAAGGAAATAAATAATAACTTTATTATTGCCTCTAGCGCATATTTCCTTCAGTCTCACACTTGCACTAGAGTCAATAATCTAGTTCGCATCATCATGTGATTTAACACCAATATTCACATCTGTATGTGATTAACACCCATAGTTCACATCGTCATGTGACCAACACCCAAAGGGTTTACTAGAGTCAATAATCTAGTTCACATCGCTATGTGATTAACACCCAAAGAGTACTAAGGTATGATCATGTTTTGCTCGTGAGAGAAGTTTAGTCAACGGGCCTGTCACATTCAGAGCCGTATGTATTTTGCAAATATTCTATGTCTACAATGCTCTGCACGGTGCTACTCTAGCTAATTGCTCCCACTTTCAATATGTATCCAGATTGAGACTTAGAGTCATCTGGATCAGTGTAAAAAGCTTGCATCGATGTAACTCTTTACGACGGGCTCTTTTATCACCTCCATAATTGAGAAATATTTCCTTAGTCCTCACTAAGGATGTTCTTGACCAATGTCCAGTGATCTACTCTAGATCACTATTGTACTCACTTGCCAAATTCAGAGCAAGGTATACAATAGGTCTGGTACATAGCATAGCATACTTTATAGAACCTATGGTGAGGCATAGGGAATGACTTTCATTCTCTTTTCTATTTTACGCCGTGGTCGGGATTTGAGTCTTACTCAATTTCACACCTTGCAACACAGGCAAGAACTTTTCTTTGACTGTTCCATTTTGAACTACTTCAAAACCTTGACAAGGTATGTATTTATTGAAAAACTTATCAAGCGTCTTGATCTATCTCAATAGATCTTGATGCTCAATATGTAAGCAGCTTCACCGAGGTCCTTCTTTGAAAAACTCCTTTCAAATACTCCTTTATGCTTCGCAGAATAATTCTACATTATTTCGATCAACAATATGTCATTCACATATACTTATCGAAATGTTGTAGTGCTCCCACTCACTTTCTTGTAAATACAGGCTTCTCTAAAAGTCAGATAAAACCATATGCTTTGATCAACTCATCAAAGCGTATATTCCAACTCCGAGAGGCTTGCACTGCACCATAAATTGATCGCTGGAGCTTGCACACTTTGTTAGCACCCTTTGGATCAACAAAACCTTCTGGTTGCATCATATACAACTCTTCTTCTAGAAATCCATTCAAGAATGCAGTTTTTACATCCATTTGCCAAATTTCATAATCATAAAATGCAGCAATCGCTAACATGATTCGGACAGACTTAAGCATCGCTACGGGTGAGAAAGTCTCATCGTAGTCAACCCCTTGAACTTGTCGAAAACCTTTCGCAACAAGTCGAGCTTTATAGACAGTTACATTACCATCAGCGTCAATCTTCTTCTTAAAGATCCATTTATTCTCAATGGCTTGCCGATCATCGGGCAACTCCATCAAAGTCTACACTTTGTTCTCATACATGGATCCCATCTCAGATTTCATGGCCTCAAGCCATTTCGCGGAATCTGGGCTCATCATCGCTTCCTCATAGTTCGTAGGTTCATCATGGTCTAGTAACATGACTTCCAGAACTGGATTACCGTACCACTCTGGTGCGGATCTTACTCTGGAAGACCTACGAGGTTTGGTAGCAACTTGATCTGAAGTTTCATGATCAATATCACTAATTGATGTAGTTGTCACAGGAACCGTATCTTGTGATGAACTACTTTCCAATAAGGGAGCAGATACAGTTATCTCATCAAGTTCTACTTTCCTCCCACTCACTTCTTTCGAGAGAAACTTCTTCTCTAGAAAGGATCCATCTTAGCAACGAAAAACCTGCCTTCGGATATGTGATAGAAGGTGTACCCAATAGTTACCTTTTGGGTATTCTATGAAGACGCACTTCTCCGATTTGGGTTCGAGTTTATCAGGTGAAAACGTTTTCACATAAGCATCACAACTCCAAACTTTTAAGAAATGAAAGCTTAGGTTTACTGTTTAAACCATAGTTCATACGGTGTCGTCTCAACGGATTTAGATGGTGCCCTATTAAACGTGAATGCAGCTGTCTCTAATGCATAACCCCAAAACGATATTGGTAAATCGGTAAGAGACATCATTGATCGCATCATATCAAAATAAAGTACGGTTACGATGTTCGGACACACCATAACGTTGTGGTGTTCCAGGTGGCGTGAGCTGTGAAACTATTCCACTTTGTTTTAATTGAAGACCAAACTCGTAACTCAAATATTCATCTTCACGATCATATCGCGGAAACTTTATTTTCTTGTTACGATGATTTTCTACTTCACTCTGAAATTCTTTGAACCTTTCAACTATTTCAGACTTATGTTTCATCAAGAAGATATACGCATATCTGCTCAAATCATCTGTGAAGGTCAGAAAATAATGATACTTGCCACGAGCATCAACACTCATTGGATCGCATACATCGGTATGTATTATTTCCAACAAGTCAGTAGCTCGTTCCATTTTTCCGGAGAACGGAGTTTTAGTCATCTTGCCCAAAAGGCACAGTTCGCAAGCATCAAATGATTCATAACCAAGTGATTCCAAAAATCCATCTTTATGGAGTTTCTTCATGCGCTTTATACCGATATGACCCAAACGGCAGTGCCATAAATAAGTTGCACTATCATTATTAACTTTGCATCTTTTGGCATCAATATTATGAATATGTGTATCACTACGATCGAGATCCAATAAACTATTTTCATTGGGTGTATGACCATTGAAGGTTTTATTCATGTAAACAGAACAACAATTATTCTCTGACTTTAAATGAATAACCGTATTGCAATAAACATGATCAAATCATATTCATGCTCAACGCAAAAGCTAAATAACATTTATTTAGTTTTAACACTAATCCCGAAAATATAGGGAGTGTGTGATGATGATCATATCAATCTTGAAACTACTTTCAACACACATCGTCACTTCACCCTTAACTAGTTTCTGTTTATTATGCAACTCCCGTTTCGAGTTACTACTTTTAGCAACTGAACCAGTACCAAATACCGAGGGGTTGCTATAAACACTAGTAAGGCACACATCAGTAACCTGTATATCAAATATACTCTTGTTCACTTTGCCATCCTTCTTATCCACCAAATATTCAGAGGTATTTCGCTTCGGTGACTATTTCCTTTGCGAAGGTAAGCACTCAGTTTCAGGTTTGGGTCTAGCTTTGGGCTTCTTCGCGGGAGTGACAACTTGCTTGTCATTCTACTTGAAGTTCCCTTTCTTTCCCTTTACCCTTTTCTTGAAACTAGTGGTCTTGTCAATCATCAACACTTGATGCTCTTTCTTGATTTCTACCTTCGTTGATTTCAACATCATGAAGAGCTCGGGAATCGTTTTCGTCATCCCTTGCATACTATAGTTCATCACGAAGTTCTAGTAACTTAGTGATGGTGACTAGATAATTCTGTCAATCACTATCTTATCTGGAAGATTAACTCCCACTTGATTCAAGCGATTGAAGTACCTGCATAATCTGAGCACATGCTCACTAGTTGAGCGATTCTCCTCCATCTTTTAGCTATAGAACTTGTTGGAGACTTCATATCTCTCAACTCGGTATTTGCTTGAAATATTAACTTCAACTCCTGGAACATCTCATATGGTCCATGACGCTCAAAACGCCTTTGAAGTCCCGATTCTAAGCCGTTAAGTATGGTGCACTAAACTATCAAGTAGTCATCATATTGAGCTAGCCAAACGCTCATAACGCCCGCATTTGCTCCTGCAATAGGTCTATCACCTAGCGGTGCATTAAGGACATAATTCTTACGTGCAGCAATGAGGATAAACCTCAGATCACGGATCCAATCCGCATCATTGCTACTAACATTTTCAATACAATTTTCTAGGAACACATATAAAAACATAGGGAAGCAACAACGCGAGCTATTGATCTACAACATAATCTGCAAAATACTACCAGGACTAAGTTCATGATAAATTTAAGTTCAATTAATCATATTACTAAAGAACTCCCACTTAGATAGACATCTCCCTAGTTATCTAAGTGATTACGTGATCCAAATCAACTAAACCATGTCCAATCATCACGTGAGATGGAGTAGTCTCAATGGTGAACATCACTATGTTGATCATATCTACTATATGATTCACGCTCGACCTTCGGTCTCCGTGTTCGAGGCCATATTTGTATATGCTAGGCTCGTCAAGTTTAACCTGAGTATTCGCGTGTGCAACTGTTTTGCACCGTTGTATTTGAACGTAGAGCCTATCACACCCGATCATCACGTGGTGTCTCAAAGACGAAGAACTTTCATAACGGTGCATACTGTGGAGAACACTTCTTGATATTTAGTGAGAGATCATCTTATAATGCTACCGTCAATCAAAGCAAAATAAGATGCATAAAGGATAAACATCACATGCAATCAATATAAGTGATATGATATGGCCATCATCATCTTGTGCTTGTGATCTCCATCTCCAAGCACCGTCATGATCACCATCGCCACCGCGCGACACCTTGATCTCCATCCTAGCATCGTTGTCGTCTCGCCAACTATTGCTTCTACGACTATCGCTACTGCTTAGTGATAAAGTAAAGCAATTACATGGCGCTTGCATTTCATACAATAAAGCGACAACCATATGGCTCTGCCGATTGCCGATAACTCGGTTACAAAACATGATCATCTCATACAATAAAATATAGCATCACGTCTTGACCATATCACATCACAACATGCCCTGCAAAAACAAGTTAGACGTCCTCTACTTTGTTGTTGCAAGTTTTACGTGGCTGCTACGGGCTGAGCAAGAACCGTTCTTACCTACGCATCAAAACCACAACGATAGTTTGTCAAATTGGTGCTGTTTTAACCTTCGCAAGGACCGGGCGTAGCCACACGGTTCAACTAAAGTGAGAGAGACAGACACCGCCGGTCACCTTTAAGCAACGAGTGCTCAAGCGGTGAAACCAGTCTCGCGTAAGCGTCACGCGTAATGTCGGTCCGGCCGCTTCATCTCACAATATCGCTGAACCAAAGTATGACATGCTGGTAAGCAAGATGACTTATATCGCCCACAATTCACTTGTGTTCTACTCGTGCATATGACATCAACGCATAAAACCAGGCTCGGATGCCTTTGTTGGGGAACGAGTAATTTCAAAATTTTCCACGCACACGCAAGATCATGGTGATGGCATAGCAACGAGAGGGAGAGTGTATGTCCACGCACCCTCGAGACCGAAGCGAAGCGTTATAACAACGCTGTTGATGTAGTCGACGTCTTCACGATCCGACCGATCCAAGTACCGAACGCACGGCACCTCCGAGTTCAGCACACGCTCAGCTCGATGGCGATCCCCGGCTCCGATCCAGCAAAGCGTCGGGGATGAGTTCCACAAGACGACGGCGTGGTGACGATGATGATGCTCTCATCGCGCAGGCTTCGCCTAAACTCCGCGACGATATGACCGAGGTGGAATATGGTGGAGGGGGGCACCGCACACGGCTAAGGAACGATCACGTAGATCAACTTGTGTGTCATGGGGTGCCCCCCTGCCCCCGTATATAAAGGAGCAAGGGGGGTGCGGCCGGCCCTAGGGAGGCGCGCCTGGAGGAGTCCTACTCCCACCGGGAGTAGGACTCCCCCTTCCTAGTTGGATTAGGTCTTGGGGAAGGGGGGCGCCGCCCCCCCTCTCCTTGTCCTATTCGGACTAGAGGGGGAGGGGGCGCGCGGCCTGCCCTGGCCGGCCCTCCTCTTCTCCCTTATGGCCCATCAAGGCCCATTGACCCCCCGGGAGGGTTCCGGTAACCCCCCGGTGTTCCGGTAAAATCCCGTTTTCATCCGGAACCTTTCCGAAGTCCAAACATAGGCTTCCAATATATCGATCTTTATGTCTCGACCATTTCGAGACTCCTCGTCATGTCCGTGATCACATCCGGGACTCCGAACAAACTTCGGTACATCAAAACTTATAAACTCATAATAAATTGTCATCGTAACGTTAAGCGTGCGGACCCTACGGGTTCGAGAACTATGTAGACATGACCTAGAACTATTCTCGGTCAATAACCAATAGCGGAACCTGGATGCCCATATTGGTTCCTACATATTCTACGAAGATCTTTATCGGTCAAACCGCATAACAACATACGTTGTTCCCTTTGTCATCGGTATGTTACTTGCCCGAGATTTGATCGTCGGTATCCAATACCTAGTTCAATCTCGTTATCGCAAGTCTCTTTACTCGTTCCATAATACATCATCTCACAACTAACTTATTAGTTGCAATGCTTGCAAGGCTTATGTGATGTGTATTACCGAGAAGGCCTAGAGATACCTCTCCGACAATCGGAGTGACAAAACCTAATCTCAAATACGCCAACCCAACATGTACCTTTGGAGACACCTGTAGTACTCCTTTATAATCACCCGATTACGTTGTGATGTTTGGTAGCACCCAAAGTGTTCCTCCGTAAACGGAGTTGCATAATCTCATAGTTACAGAGGAACATGTATAAGTCATGAAGAAAGCAATAGCAATATACTAAGCGATCAAGTGCTAAGCTAACGGAATGGGTCGAGTCAATCACATCATTCTCCTAATGATGTGATCCCGTTAATCAAATGACAACTCATGTCTATGGCTAGGAAACTTAACCATCTTTGATTCACGAGCTAGTCAAGTAGAGGCATACTAGTGACACTATGTTTGTCTATGTATTCACACATGTATTATGTTTCCGGTTAATACAATTCTAGCATGAATAATAAACATTTATCATGAAATAAGGAAATAAATAATAACTTCATTATTGCCTCTAGGGCATATTTCCTTCAATCCGTACTATGGGAAGAGGAGTCCGGAACTAACAAATCGGAACAAGCCGCACCAAGCGGCGATTCAGCCGATGACATAACACCTTCAGCCCACGACATTGTTGGGGAACGTAGTAATTTCAAAAAAATTTCCTACGATCACGCAAGATCATGGTGATGCATAGCAACGAGATGAGAGTGTTGTCTCACGCCCTCGTAGACCAGCAACGAAGCGTTGACGCATAACGTAGAGGAAGTAGTCGTACTTCTTCCCGATCCAACCGATCCAAGTACCGAACGACGGCACCTCCGAGTTCTGCACACGTTCAGCTCGATGGCGTCCCTCGAACTCCGATCCAGCCGAGTGTTTGAGGGAGAGTTTCGTCGACGACGGCGTGGTGACGATGATGATGTTCCACCGGCGCAGGGTTTTCGCCTAAGCTCCGCAACGGTATATTCGAGGTGTAGTTTGGTGGAAGGGGCACCGCACACGGCTAAGGAACGATCTCAATGATCAACTTGTGTGTCATGGGGTGCCCCTGCCCTGTATATAAAGGAGGGAAGGGAGGGGCTGGCGGCCGAGAGAGAGGAGGCGCACCAGGGTTTCCTACTCCTACTAGGAGTAGGATTCCCCAATCCTAGTCCAACTAGGTTTTCCCAAGTGGGAAGAGAGAGAGGCGCCTTCTCCTAGTCCTAATAGGACTAGGGAAGGGGAAGGTCTGCCAGCACTAAGGCCCCTTTTCTCTTCCCACTAAGGCCCATCTAGGCCCATTGACCCCCGGGGTTCCGTAACCCTCGGTACTCAAAAATTCCCAATTTCACCGGAGTGATTCCGAGTCCAAACATAGGCTTCCAATATATCAATCTTTATGTCTCGACCATTTCGAGACTCCTCGTCATGTCCGTGATCTCATCCGGGACTCGAACAACCTTCGTACATCAATATCATATAAACTCATAATAACCGCCATCGAAACGTTAAGCGTGCGGACCCTACGGGTTCGAGAACTATGTAGACATGACCGAGACACCTCTCGGTCAATAACCAATAGCGGGACCTGGATGCCCATATTGGCTCCTACATATTCTACGAAGATCTTTATCGGTCGGACCGCATAACAACATCGTTGTTCCTTTGTCATCGGTATGTTACTTGCCCGAGATTCGATCGTCGGTATCCAATACCTAGTTCAATCTCGCATTGGCAAGTCTCTTTTCTCGTTCCGTAATACATCATCTCACAACTAACACATTTAGTTGCAATGCTTGCAAGGCTTATGTGATGTGCATTACCGAGAGGGCCCAGAGATACCTCTCCGACAATCGGAGTGACAAATCCTAATCTCAAATATGCCAACCCAACATGTACCTTCGGAGACACCTGTAATGTACCTTTATAATCACCCGATTACGTTGTGACGTTTGGTAGCACCCAAAGTGTTCCTCGGCAAACGGAGTTGCATAATCTCATAGTCATAGGAACATGTATAAGTCATGAAGAAAAGCACTAGCAACAAACTATACGATCAGGTGCTATGCTAATGGAATGGGTCATGTCAATCAGATCATTCAACCAATGATGTGATCCCGTTAATCAAATAACAACTCCTTGTTCATGGTTAGGAAACATAACCATCTTTGATTAACGAGCTAGTCAAGTAGAGGCATACTAGTGACACTCTGTAGGTTTATGTATTCACACATGTATTATGTTTCCGGTTAATACAATTCTAGCATGAATAATAAACATTTATCATGATATAAGGAAATAAATAATAACATTATTATTGCCTCTAGGGCATATTTCCTTCATCTCCCACTTGCACTAGAGTCAATAATCTAGTTCACATCGCCATGTGATTTAACATCAATAGTTCACATCTATATGTGGTTAACACCCATAGTTCACATCGACATGTGACCAACACCCAAAGGGTTTACTAGAGTCATAATCTAGTTCACATCGCTATGTGATTAACACCCAAAGAGTACTAAGGTGTGATCATGTTTTGCTTGTGAGATAATTTTAGTCAACGGTCTCATCACATTCAGAGCCGTAAGTATTTTGCAAATTTTTATGTCTACAATGCTCGCACGGAGCTACTCTAGCTAATTGCTCCCACTTTCAATATGTATCCAGATTGAGACTCGAGTCATCTAGATTAGTGTTAAAACTTGCATCGGACGTAACCTTTACGACTAACCTTTTTCACTTCCATAATCGAGAAACATATCCTTATTCTACTAAGGATAATTTTGACCGATGTCCATTGATCTACTCCTAGATCTCTATTGCACTCCTTGCCAATCTTAGTGGTAGGGTATGCAATAGATCCAGTACACAACATGACATACTTTATAGAACCTATGGCTGATGCATAGGGAATGACTTTCATTCTCTTTCTATCTTCCGCCGTGGTCGGGTTTTGAGTCTTACTCAATCTCACACCTTGTAACACAGGCAAGAACTCTTTCTTTGACTGTTCCATTTTGAACTACTTCAAAATCTTGTCAAGGTATGTATTCATTGAAAAACTTATCAAGCGTCTTGATCTATCTCTATAGATCTTGATGCTCAATATGTAAGCAGCTTCACCGAGGTCCTTCTTTGAAAAACTCCTTTCAAATACTCCTTTATGCTTTGCAGAATAATTCTACATTATTTCGATCAACAATATGTCATTCACATATACTTATCGAAATCTTGTAGTGCTCCCACTCACTTTCTTGTAAATCGAGCTTCTCCAAAAGTCAGATAAAACCATATGCTTTGATCACACTATCAAAGCGTTTATTCCAACTCGAGATGCTTGCACCAGTCCATAGATGGATCGCTGGAGCTTGCACATTTTGTTAGCTCCTTTAGGATTGACAAAACCTTCGGTTGCATCATATACAACTCTTCTTTAATAAATCCATTAAAGAATGTAGTTTTGACATCCATTTGCCGATTTCATAAAATGTGGCAATTGCTAACATGATTGAGATAGACTTAAGCATCGCTACAATTGAGAAAATCTCATTGTAGTCAACACCTTGAACTTGTCAAAAACTTTTGCGACAAGTCGAGCTTTGTAGATAGTAACACTACTATCAGTGTCCGTCTTCCTCTTGAAGATCCATTTATTCTCAATGGCTTGCCGATCATCGGCAAGTCAACCAAAGTCCATACTTTGTTCTCATACATGGATCCCATCTCAGATTTCATGGTCTCAAACCATTTCATGAATCTGGGCTCATCATCGCTTCCTCATAGTTCGTAGGTTCATCATGGTCTAGTAACATGACTTTTAGAATAGGATTACCGTACCACTCACTGGTGCGGATCTTACTCTGGAAGACCCACGAGGTTTGGTAGCAACTTGATCTGAAGTTTCATGATCATCATCATTAACTTCCTCACTAATTGGTGTAGGAATCATTGGAACTGATTTACGTGATGAACTACTTTCCAATAAGGGAGAAGGTACAATTACTTCATCAAGTTCTACTTTCCTCCCACTCACTTCTTTCGAGAGAAACTTCTTCTCTAGAAAGGATCCATCTTAGCAAAAAACTTGCCTTCGGATCTGTGATAGAAGGTGTACCCAACATTTTCTTTTGGGTATTCTATGAAGACGCACTTCTCCGATTTGGGTTCGAGCTTATCGGTGAAAACCTTTTCACATAAGCATCACAACTCCAAACTTTAAGAAACGACGACTTAGGTTTATTGCTAAACCATAGTTCATACGGTGTCATCTCAGCGGTTTAGATGGTTGCCCTATTAAGCGTGAATGCAGCTGTCTCTAATGCATAACCCCAAAACGATAGTGGTAAATCGGTAAGATACATCATAGATCGCACCATATCATAATAAAGTACGGTTCTGACGTTCGGACACACCATAACGTTGTGGTGTTCGGTGGCGTGAGCTGTGAAACTATTCCACATTGTTTTCATTGAAGACCAAACTCAGTAACTCAAATATTCATCTCCACGATCAGATCGCAGAAACTTTATTTTCTTGTTACGATGATTTTCCACTTCACTCTGAAATTCTTTGAACCTTTCAACTATTTCAGACTTATGTTTCATCAAGTAGATATACCCATATCTGCTCAAATCATCTTGTGAAGGTCAGAAAATAACGATACTTGCCACGAGCATCAACACTCATTGGATCGCATACATCGGTATGTATTATTCCCAATAAGTCAAGAGCTTGTTCCATTGTTCCGAGAACGGAGTTTTAGTCATCTTGCCCAAAAGGCACGGTTCGCAAGCATCAAATGATTCATAATCAAGTGATTCCAAAAGTCCATCAAGATGGAGTTTTCTTCATGCGCTTTACACCAATATGACCTAAACGGCAAGTGCCACAAATAAGTTGCACTATCATTATTAACTTTGCATCTTTTGGTTTCAATATTATGAATATGTGTATCACTATGATCGAGATCCAATGAACCATTTTCATTGGGTGTGTAACCATATAAGGTTTTATTCATGTAAGCAGAACAACAATTTATTCTCTTACTTAAATGAATAACCGTATTGCAATAAACATGATCAAATCATATTTATGCTCAACACCAAATAACACTTATTTAGGTTCCACACTAATCCCGAAAGTATAGGGAGTGTGCGATGATGATCATATCAATCTTGGAACTACTTCCAACACTCATCGTCACTTCCCTTCAACTAGTCTCTGTTTATACGTAACTCCTGTTTGAGTTACTAATCTTAGCAACCGAACAGTATCAAATACTCAGGGGCCACTATAAACACTAGTAAGGCACACATCAATAACCTGTATATCAAATATAACCTTGTTCACTTTGCCATCCTTCTTATCCACCAAATATTCAGGGGTAGTTCGCTTCCGGTGACCAGTTCCATTGCAGCAAAAGTACTCGGTCTCGTGCTTAGGTCTAGACTTGGGCTTCTTCACTCGAGCAGCAACTTGCTTGCCGTTCCTTTTGAAGTTCCCTTCTTCCCTTTGCCATTTTCCTTGAGACTAGTGGTCTTGTCAACCATCAACACTTGATGTTTTTCTTGATTTCTACCTTCGCCGATTTTAGCATCGCCAAGAGCTCGAGAATCTTTTTCGTCATCCCTTGCATACTATAGTTCATCACGAAGTTCTACTAACTTAGTGATGGTGACTAGAGAATTCTGTCAATCACTATCTTATCCGGAAGATTAACTCCCACTTGATTCAAGCGATTGAAGTACTCGGACAATCTGAGCACATGCTCACTAGTTGAGCGATTCTCCTCCATCTTTTAGCTATAGAACTTGTTGGAGACTTCATATCTCTCAACTCGGTATTTGCTTGAAATATTAACTTCAATTCCTGGAACATCTCATATGGTCCATGACGCTCAAAACGCCTTTGAAGTCCCGATTCTAAGCCGTTAAGCATGGTGCACTAAACTATCAAGTAGTCATCATATTGAGCTGGCCAAATGTTCATAACGTCAGATGCTCATATTGAGCTAGCCAAACGCTCATAACGTCGCATCTGCTCCTGCAATAGGTCTGTCACCTAGCGGTGCATTAAGGACATAATTCTTCTGCGCAGCAATGAGGATAAACCTCAGATCACGGATCCAATCCGCATCATTGCTACTAACATCTTTCAATACAATTTCTCTAGGAACACATATGAAAACATAGGGAAGCAACAACGCGAGCTATTGATCTACAACATAATTTGCAAAATACTACCAGGACTAAGTTCATGATAAATTAAAGTTCAATTAATCATATTACTTAAGAACTCCCACTTAGATAGACATCTCTAGTCATCTAAGTGATTACGTGATCCAAATCAACTAAACCATGTCCGATCATCACGTGAGATGGAGTAGTTTCAATGGTGAACATCACTATGTTGATCATATCTACTATATGATTCACGCCGACCTTTCGGTCTCCGTGTTCCGAGGCCATATCTTATATGCTAGGCTCGTCAAGTTTAACTGAGTATTCGCGTGTGCAACTGTTTTGCACCCGTTGTATTTGAACGTAGAGCCTATCACACCCGATCATCACGTGGTGTCTCAAAGACGAAGAACTTTCATAACGGTGCATACTCGGGAGAACACTTCTTGATAATTTTAGTGAGAGATCATCTTATAATGCTACCGTCAATCAAAGCAAGATAAGATGCATAAAGGATAAACATCACATGCAATCAATATAAGTGATATGATATGGTCATCATCATCTTGTGCTTGTGATCTCCATCGCCGAAGCACCGTCATGATCACCATCGTCACCGGCGCGACACCTTGATCTCCATCGTAGCATCGTTGTCGTCTCGCCAACTATTGCTTCTACGACTATCGCTACCGCTTAGTGATAAAGTAAAGCAATTACATGGCGTTTGCATTTCATACAATAAAGCGACAACCATATGGTTCTCGCCGATTGTCGATAACTCGGTTACAAAACATGATCATCTCATACAATAAAATATAGCATCACGTCTTGACCATATCACATCACAACATGCCCTGCAAAAACAAGTTAGACGTCCTCTACTTTGTTGTTGCAAGTTTTACGTGGCTGCTACGGGCTGAGCAAGAACCGTTCTTACCCACGCATCAAAACCACAACGATACTTCGTCAAATAGACTCGTTTAACCTTCTCAAGGACGGGCGTAGCCACACTCGATTCAACTAAAGTGAGAGAGACAGACACCGCCGGTCACCTTTAAGCAACGAGTGCTCGAGCGGTGAAACCAGTCTCGCGAAGCGTCACGCGTAATGTCGGTCCGGGCCGCTTCATCTCACAATACCGCTGAACCAAAGTATGACATGCTGGTAGGCAGTATGACTTGTATCGCCCACAACTCACTTGTGTTCTACTCGTGCACATGACATCAACGCATAAAACCAGGCTCGGATGCCTTTGTTGGGGAACGTAGTAATTTCAAAAATTTCCTACGATCACGCAAGATCATGGTGATGCATAGCAACGAGATGAGAGTGTTGTCTACGCCCTCGTAGACCAGAACAGCGAAGCGTTGACGCAAGCGAGAGGAAGTAGTCGTACTTCTTCCCGATCCAACCGATCCAAGTACCGAGCGACGGCACCTCCGAGTTCTGCACACGTTCAGCTCGATGGCGTCCCTCGAACTCCGATCCAGCCGAGTGTTTGAGGGAGAGTTTCACAAGACGACGGCGTGGTGACGATGATGATGTTCCACGGCGCAGGGCTTCGCCTAAGCTCCATAACGGTATATTCGAGGTGTAGTTTGGTGGAAGGGGCACCGCACACGGCTAAGGAACGATCTCAATGATCAACTTGTGTGTCATGGGGTGCCCCTGCCCCTGTATATAAAGGAGGGAAGGGAGGGGCTGGCCGCCAGAGAGAGGAGGCGCACGGGGTTTCCTACTCCTACTAGGAGTAGGATTCCCCCAATCCTAGTCCAACTAGGTTTTCCCAAGTGGGAAGAGAGAGAGAGAGGGGGGCGCCCCCTTCTCCTAGTCCTAATAGGACTAGGGAAGGGGGGAAGGTGCGGCAGCACTAAGGCCCCCTTTTCTCTTTCCCACTAAGGCCCATCTAGGCCCATTGACCCCCCGGGGGGTTCCGGTAACCCCTCGGTACTCCGGTAAAATTCCCAATTTCACCCGGAGTGATTCCGGAGTCCAAACATAGGCTTCCAATATATCAATCTTTATGTCTCGACCATTTCGAGACTCCTCGTCATGTCCGTGATCTCATCCGGGACTCCGAACAACCTTCGGTACATCAATATCATATAAACTCATAATAACATCATCGAAGCGTTAGCGTGCGGACCCTACGGGTTCGAGAACTATGTAGACATGACCGAGACACCTCTCGGTCAATAACCAATAGCGGGACCTGGATGCCCATATTGGCTCCTACATATTCTACGAAGATCTTTATCGGTCGACCGCATAACAACATATCGTTGTTCCCTTTGTCATCGGTATGTTACTTGCCCGAGATTCGATCGTCGGTATCCAATACCTAGTTCAATCTCGTTCATCGCAAGTCTCTTTTCTCGTTCCGTAATACATCATCTCACAACTAACACATTTAGTTGCAATGCTTGCAAGGCTTATGTGATGTGCATTACCGAGAGGGCCCAGAGATACCTCTCCGACAATCGGAGTGACAAATCCTAATCTCAAATATGCCAACCCAACATGTACCTTCGGAGACACCTGTAATGTACCTTTATAATCACCCGATTACGTTGTGACGTTTGGTAGCACCCAAAGTGTTCCTCGGGCAAACGGAGTTGCATAATCTCATAGTCATAGGAACATGTATAAGTCATGAAGAAAAGCACTAGCAACAAACTATACGATCAGGTGCTATGCTAATGGAATGGGTCATGTCAATCAGATCATTCAACCAATGATGTGATCCCGTTAATCAAATAACAACTCCTTGTTCATGGTTAGGAAACATAACCATCTTTTATTAACGAGCTAGTCAAGTAGAGGCATACTAGTGACACTCTGTAGGTTTATGTATTCACACATGTATTATGTTTCCGGTTAATACAATTCTAGCATGAATAATAAACATTTATCATGATATAAGGAAATAAATAATAACATTATTATTGCCTCTAGGGCATATTTCCTTCAGACATAATGGCAGTAATTGCCCCGTGGACAGAACCATTCCTCGCCTACTTGCTTAGGCAAGAGCTTCCCGAAGACCAAAATGAGGCCCGCTGCATTGTCCGACGATCTAAAGCCTACAAGATCTATGAGGGAGAACTTTATAAGAAAAGTACAACCGGAGTCCTTCAAAGGTGTATCTCCGAAGAGGAAGGGCGAAACCTCCTGGCTGAAATTCATGCCGGACTAGGCGGACACCACGCCGCAGCTCGGGCCCTTGTAGGAAAGGCATTCCGACAGGATTTTATGGCCGACGGCCCGAGCAGATCTTTCGGGACTTAGTCCAAAGATGCGTCGGTTGTCAGCTCTTTGCTAATCGAGCCATTTTGCCACCCACCGCCTCAAAACTATACCCATTACCCGGCCGTCATGTCCGGGGCTTGACATGGTTGGACCACTTAAAGGGGAACCCACAAGCAAAGGTACCTATTGGTCATGGTGGATAAATTCACCAAATGGATAGAGGCCAAGCCAGTTAAACGGCAGAGTCCGGACCAGTGATAGACTTTATATCCGGGGTAGTACACCGTTATGGTGTCCCCACAAGCATCATCACCGATAACGGCGCGAACTTCACCGCCGATGAGGTTAAATCATGGTGCAAAAATATGGGCATCAAGCTCGATTACGCTCAGTCTATCATCCTCAAACCAACGGTCAAGTGGAACGAGCAAATGGTCTAATAATGGCGGCATCAAACCCATACTAGTGCGGTCCCTTCACGAAATCGACACGACTTTGGGTAGAGGAGCTCGACCAGACTGGGGCTGCGGACAACGCCTAACCGTACTCACCGGATTCACACCATTCTTTATGGTATACGGGCGCAGAAGCAGTTTTGCCCTGCGACATCATTCATGACTCACCTCGAGTGCGCATGTACGAAGAAAGAGAAGCCGAGTTGGATCGGCAGGACAGCTTGGACGCATTGGAGGAAGAGTGCGACGTCGCCAAGGCTCGTTCCGCATTTTATCAGCAGCAGGCTCGAAGATATCAAAGCAGAGAGGTACGGGCCAAGACCTACAACGTTGGCGAACTAGTTCTACGCCTGCCGGACAAGAAAAAGGACAAACTCAAGCCCAAATGGGAAGGCCCCTTCATCATCGATCAAGTCCTGGCCGGCGGAGCGTACCATCTACGAAATGCATCGGATAGCCGACTCGAGCCGAACCCATGGAACGCAGCCCGCCTCCGACGATTCTATGCCTAGCGCCGGACTAAGAGTTCGTCCCCTTCCACCCGTCCAATTTTTTTTTACTTCAGCTGCCTTCTGTTTATCTTTTTCTTCTCAACCCTATTCATCCAAGCCTCAAAGGGCCTACTTGCGCAATGTTCGCGCACAATTGATGTGCTATCCGCACTCATTATACCTGGGGGCTTCTTTACCAGAAGCTTAATTATACGGGCTTCATGCCCAGCACATGTGTCAAGCCTCCACATGTACCTTTTATTCACCATTATATGCATCGATATGACTTAAGTTTTGGCCAAGCTGGGTTGCCTGGCTCCTGTGCTTACCCCTACGTTCCCGATTGTTCGGCTAGGAGGTAAAGGGAGCACCTCTGCGATTGTTACTGCCGGGTCAGCCGGATGTGTACCTCAGACTGGGTGAAGCCGAAAGCTAGCGTTCTTAAGGGAATATTCGGTCGGTGACTTAAAAGATGATTTTTATCCACTTATTTACCTGCCCCCAGATGTTTTTCTGCTTTTTTTGCAGACCGGACATGCACTTTAGGGCATGCCACCCCCAGAGGAAAGGAACCCTTAACGGAACTATTCTCCCTGGAAGATGTTTCTTACTACCCATGTAATATAACATAACTAGTTGGGCACTTGTCCGATAAAGCACCGATGACCCCACGCCTGGTCTCCATGCATACCCGGTTGTTTCATAACCGAGGCGGTATTCGGACACACTCAGGACTCTAGGGTCCCGAGGTCGGGTTAAAAGGTCGGCAAAGACAAACGATCTACAATCCGCTAGAAGGCATTTTGTATGTCATTTTACAATACATTGTCAAATCGATTGGTTGTATTCTTCCTCAATCCCGTCTAACAGTGGTGTCTAATTTACTGATCCTGTTGGGAAAATTTAGCGCCAACTCCACTTGGCGTATACTAAACTCACAGGATCTCCTTCCCATCGGGCCCCACAGTCCGACTTCGCCATGTGGTTGGGATCCGCCTTCTTGTACCGCGTCTTTACCATGGCCCCAGCCTCCACGGCACCTTGGCGGCAGGCAGAAATCTTCCATAAATGGAAGCGCTGCCGCACTCCTGCAGCTTCTCCACAAGCTCCCCAAGACCCTCGGGTAAGGAGAAGGCTGGCCACAACGCTGGATGGCGCCGCTCATTGCCTGCCGAACTCGCTCGATCGGTTGCAACAATTCGAAGTTGATCACCCGTTGATACGGGCATCTCCTCCTCGTATGCACTGTGAGCACACCTGAGATATATTACATCAAATTGACTTCCTCGCCGAACTCTTATTTTCAAAGGAGTTCGCTCAAGCACTTACTATATATGCCGCGACGAAGCCGCTGATTCTCCTTAACGAAGCCCGACAGCTCGCCCGAACGCTTTTCAGCTCTTCTCCAAGCTGGGCATGGGCATCCTGGAGCTTGTTCCTTTCATGCTGCACCTTATGCAGCACCCTCTCGCCGCCTTTAGTTGGCGCGAAGTTCTTGCCTGTCCGGATCTTGTCCGCAGCACCTACTAACGTCATTTTTTCTTTCGGGCTTGCGCGCAGGCCAAACGCTACTTATCTTTCTAAAATAATGCGTTACTGGAGAGGTCCTGTGTTTCCTCCTCGCGAGAAAGTGCGGCCTCCAGTTGGGCCTTGCACTCTTGCAGCTCTGAGACAGTTGGGTATTCTTCTCGGTAAGATCCTCGTTTCATATGATCCTTAAATAGTTAATATAACTACTTTAAGTCTCGGGGAACTCTTGGCATATACAACTATTAAATTCTCTTACCAGTATGTCTTTTACATACCGCTCCGTGGCTCGATAAAACCATCTTGAGCAGCAGCACGAAGGTGCGCGTCCCCGTGTTAAAGGCATTCAACGCCTCGGGAGAAGCAGCGTCAAGAAATACTGTCGCGGCGCGCTGTGATTCAGGCACTCTCCACCTCAGACTTGGTGGCGGACGATCTGTCGGCATCCTCCGTCGAAGGAACGTCCGCTCGCGCTTTGCGCTCGCCTCCCCTCGACCCAGTGCGCTAGCCCGCTGGTAGAGGTTCGATTGACAACTTCCACGCCCGCAGATCCGGCGGACGCTTTTTTCCCTATAAAAGTCATGAG
The DNA here is from genome assembly GCA_021605205.1 of Aegilops longissima. Lineage (NCBI taxonomy): Eukaryota > Viridiplantae > Streptophyta > Magnoliopsida > Poales > Poaceae > Aegilops > Aegilops longissima. The sequence goes on along the minus strand of CM038682.1, from coordinate 615,289,008 downwards.
CACTCAAACGCTTCCTAGGAACGTTGTTTCTAAATACTGAATTGTGAGCTACACCTTTGCGGCGACGTTCAGTCCGCGCCGCACTCCTCTTCCGCCCTCTTGGTCCGAATCGCCTTGTTGGTCAGCCACCGCTCGGCTTCGCTTCGCCTGGGGCGCCTCCACCAGTGCCATCATATACGGTGGTCGAGATAAGCAAGGAAGGAATGACGGTGTCGTGGCTTCGCCGCAATCACCGGGAAGCCGGATATAGTCCGGGATAGTCGGCCGTGATGGCGACTAAAGCATTGTCCATGCTGAGCTGGTGGAACACCCCGTCGATTAGCTCCACCTTTATGTCCGGATCCTCTGCGGAGGCCGGATCCCGGGATCTCTCTGGATCCTCGAGCTGCGGAGCCGGACTTAGCAGGCCCTCCACGGTCCGGCGCAGTTCCTGCGTCAAAAGAAGAACACAATATAAGAAACTTAAGTTTCGAAAGGCACGGGTCGGACACGCTGAGTGTTCGCTTACCCAAGGCCGGGGATTATTCATGGAAAACCCATTTAACGGGTTCGTCCGAAGGAAATACTCCTTCTCCCCCTTATACAGGCTGGACAAGATCGTCACGGATCTTCGCCGAATCCGCCCTTTGCGGCCATGACGGGTGGCATCGTCCTCCCGCTGAAATCCCACATGGGGTGGCCCTGTATTGTAGTGGCTGCACCTCAGCGTAATGCATGTTGCCATGATTCCAATCATGGTCAACCCGGCATGGGCCAAGAACCTTATTCGCCCATCAAATAATGGACGCCTTGTCTTCCTCCGGATGGGGGCTCATGACGCCAGCTAAGACGTTTCTTCAGAGGAGCATTGTTGAACTCTGGGAGGCTGATCCGAACAGGTCCGCAGCGGAGCGTCTTCTATATAAAACCATTCCGAAGGCCAGTCTTCGGGCGCCTCCTTAGGGGTTCCGGATGGATATCCGGTCCCGGCAATGCGCCATATTTCGGCGCCGCCCACTTGATATATGGACCCCTCGTGAGAGCGGGTACAAGGCGTAACAACTTCTTCCACAATAGCGAAGTGGGGCTCGACGCCCAGGAAAAGCTCGCAAAGAGCTACATAACCCGCAATATGCTGGATTGAGGCGGGCATGAGGTGATGAAGCTGGAGTCCGTAGAACTCCAGGAGCCCGCGGAGGAATGGATGTACAGGAAATCCGAGCCACCTTATCGATAGGGGACGGCATACCCGCTCCCCTTTGTTGGGATTTGGGGTAACCTCCGCTTGCTTCCCACCTTTGTAGGTGGCCAGCCCGGCTCGAACCGAACCATGAAGGCCGGAGGAGATATCCCCCATTTGAGCTTCACCAGCTCGTTGCGGAACAGAGCATCTCCTCCAATCTCTGGCAAAGGGCGGAGCGAGAAGAGGAGCGCGTTGACGGTCCATGATGGAATGGATCCTTGGTCGAAAGCGCCCGATGAGTATTTGCGAGAGGAAGATGGTGATTTGGATCTGGATTCTTGCCTCCCTTATAGGCAGATTGTTCGCACAACTAGGGGGTAAAACATAAAAGACACCCTGGCTTTTCACATTCGCCGACGCGTGGAAGAAGGCCATTATTGGGCGTGGAAGCCAAGACGCGCAACATTGATGAGGAAGATGGACACTGCTCGCAGGTACGTAGGACTTGAAGGAGAACCCGCCTTGCAACGCCAAGACTACACGCATCTTTGGACTTATCGTCATTGAAGCCTGGTTCGGGGGCTACTGAGGGAGTCCCGGATTAGGGGGTGTCCGGATGGCCGGACTACCATCATCGGCCGGACTCCAAGACTATGAAGATACAAGATTGAAGACTTCACCCCGTGTCCGGATGGGACTTTCCTTGGCGTGGAAGGCAAGCTTGGCGATACGGATATGTAGATCTCCTACCATTGTAACCGACTCCATGTAACCCTAGCCCTCTCCGGTGTCTATATAAACCGGATGGCTCTAGTCCGTAGGACTATCAGAACAACCCTTACAATCATACCATAGGCTAGCTTCTAGGGTTTAGCCTCCTTGATCTCGTGGTAGATCCACTCTTGTAAACATCCACAATATCAATATCAATCGAGCAGGATGTAGGGTTTTACCTCCATCAAGAGGGCCCAAACCTGGGTAAAACATCGTGTCCCTTGTCTCCTGTTACCATCCGCCTAGACGCACAGTTCGGGACCCCCTACCCGAGATCCGCCGGTTTTGACACCGACAGTCACAATTCCATAGTCCGGAGCGTCCTCTGCCGCTGACCGATCGGTTGGCCGAATGGGCCGAGCTGAATCGACTGTCCGGATTTGCCATGAAGCATGTCTTGACTCACTTGTGGCCGGACGGACCCCGGCCGAAGAGCTATTTTGGTTTAGTGCAGCAGTTTCTTGGTGCGGTGCCGCGTATTGACGCAATGAAGCGATCGGCGTGTATTGAGGGAGCGCGGATGGCTCTTGCCCGTGTCAAGACATACTGGGCAGAGATGAAGGCCACTGACGTTGCATCCCAGGATTCGGACAGAGGCCAAGTACATGCCGAGCACTACTTTGAAGAAGTCCTGCCGGGCGCTCGTTTAATAGAGACGCAGTGCTCGAAGGATATTATGTTTAAATGACATGTATGATTTGTGAAAACAATGTTTCAATGTAATATAAGTGCTTTTTATACTTGTGCGTTCAAGTAGTAAACTACTCCCTGTGCGGTCGTTTATGTATATGTGTATATAACTTTGAAAGATGGCAGTCCTTGGTTTCAGCCCACGCACGCACATAGTGCGGGGTGTTTGCAAAAAAGGTGCTTTTTCACACTTAATCCAACGCCTTGGTCCTGTTAAGGAGGTGATAGCGTAGCAAACCAGGCAACCGGACTATAATGCTTTATCACTTTCACTTAGCCATAGGAGTTCAAGGGTGGGGCTACTATATAGCCCACAGGGCACCGCACTCTCCGAATTGAGTGCGTATGTGCCTGACCGAAAACCGTCCTTCTTTATGCGGAGGAATCCTAAACATTCCTGTGAGTCATCGAGTGGTTGACCAGTCTCTCGCTATATCATGATGATCGGTTTTGGCTTTTCTCTTGAGGTGCTCTTGCGCCGAACCGGGCACAATCACGAGTAGTTCTCCGGTGCTGCGTTAGCCGTGAAAAGCGAAACGTAAGGCAGCAAAACACAGGAGCCGGCAACCCAACATTTGACCAAAGACATGATTCGAGCTGATGCATATAAGGCCTAACTCGAGACGCCAAATACTCCCTAAGGTATTCGGTCTTTATGAAAATGGGCAGAATAATGCCCTAAGCCCCAGTGTCTAGGTGCGCCAAAAAATTCTGGTGCGGCCAATGCCAAAGCACCAGCCTCCTCCTCGGTTATATTAAGGAACCGGGGATGTATATCAACAAGAGACAGTGAAAAGGTTTACGCAGGGTCTTAATCTGAAAAGAATCCTTGCAACGGGTCCCACCGCACGCGTCTGCTTTGTGTCTCCGTTGCAGCCGTATCACTCGACGGTGTAGCACGTTGTTCATCGTAAAGAGAGGAACTTAGTTTGAAGGAAAAAGGATCGTGCGAAAGATGTACTTAATATTAAATGGACAGAGTACGGTTCCAAGAATAAAATTGAGCTCTATTGTCTCTTGTTATACATGCCTGCAGCCCCTCGTATGGGGGTATGCCGCTAGTAGGCGCCGGACTCGTCTAGCCGTGTCCGGGGTTTGAATGACCAATTTCAGGTTCTTTGCCTAGTGGAGCCGGATAGCTGTGGAGCTGTCGATGCAGTCTCCCCTTCTTCCGTGCTCGAGTAACACTTAATACTTCCTTTTAACAAGATGATGCCGCGTGGACCGGGCATTTTAAGTGTTAGAGATGCATAATGCAGTATTGCGTTAAAGCGGGCGAAAGCTTCGCGTCCCAATAGCGCTTGATAGCTACTTTTAAACGGGGCGACATGGAAGAGTAACCTTTCGCGACGGAAGTTGTCAGATGAACCAAACACAACTTCTAGCAGTATGGAGCCCGTGCAGAGGGCGTATGGGCCGGGCAGTACTCCTCTAAAGGAGGTGTTGCTACGGCGAATTTTGGTTGGGTTTATCCCCATCCTGCGGATAGTGTCTCGATATATCAGGTTTATGTCACTGCCGCCATCCATGAGGACATGTGTAAATTGGAATCCGTCGATTATAGGATCCAATATCAAGGCAGTCCATCCTGCGTTCCGGATATTATCGGAATAGTCCTGATGGTCGAAGGTGATTGGTTTTGATAACCAGTGTGCGGCGCGCCTTTTATGGGGCGCCGCTTTGTTTTTCCTTTTGATCACGTGAAGTGAGTTTACTGTTTTGATCTCCTGTGGGAAAGTTTTTTGTTTTCCGAGGCTCTGCTTGTGGTGCTTTTGGGTTTCGTCACTTGCACTTGGTGTGTCGAGCCCCTTGTGTTCGGCGTTAAGTCGGCCGGACTGCTTGAATACCCAACAATCTCTGTGGGTATGGTTTGCAGGCTTCCCGGAGGTACCATGTATTTGACACAGTCTATCCAGAATCTTGTTTAGGTTGGATAGCTCGTCACTGTTATCCTTTAGGGGCAGTGTATTGTTGTTCGGCCGAGAGCTTTTGAATCCGACGTTGACCGCCGTACTATTTGGGCCATTTTCCTTATTCCGGCGCTGATCTTTTCTGCGTTGTGATTTCCCATTTCCATCCCTGATTTCGGATGTACTCGGGTCGCCGGTGCTGCATCTTGCTAGCCAGCTATCCTCTCCCGCGCAAAAGCGGGTCATGAGGCTTGTTAATGCGGCCATTGTTCTTGGCTTTTCTTGGCCGAGGTGTCTGGCGAGCCATTCGTCTCGGACGTTGTGTTTGAAAGCTGCTAAGGCTTCGGCGTCCGGACAGTCGACTATTTGGTTCTTTTTAGTAAGGAACCTGTTCCAAAATTTCCGGGCTGACTCTCCGGGCTGTTGAGTTATGTGACTTAGATCGCTCAGATCCGGAGGGCGGACATAAGTCCCCTGAAAATTTGCCGAAATGCATCCTCGAGCTCTCCCGGCTTCCAATGGTATTTTCGGGAGGCTTTTAAGCCAATGTCGAGCTGGCCCTTTGAGTTTGAGGGTAAGTATTTTATGGCGTGGAGATCGTCTCCTCTAGCCATGTGTATGTGGAGGATGTAATCCTCGATCCGACTGTGGTCTGTTGTTCCGTCAGATGCCTCTATGTTTACGGGTTTGAATCCGCTGGAAATTCATGATCCAAAGACCTCATCGGTGAAACATAGGGGTGTGCGGCGCCCTATATTTGGGTGTGCCGTGATCTTCGTAATTTTGGCGATTGCATTGCTTTGACGAGCCTGCTTTCTTGGCCCATAGATGGACCTAATGGGCCATCCTCTTGATGTGAATCCTTATGCGGATCGCATATTGGCTTGTATGCGGCGCCATTCACCGCTCTCTTTTTGCCGTGGGGTCGTCCATCCGACCGGGTGGCCTTCTTACTTTTTAATTGTGGGGGCTCCAAGGCCTCCTCGTCGAATTCGGGCAGTAGCTTTCCTTTCGGGTAGCTCTTTGTTCGGCGATCGTCGCCGCATTTGTTCTGCGGTGCTGAATACTTTGCTCCATCTGATCCGGAGTGCATCTTCCGCTGTTTTGAGCTTCCGCTTCTGCTTTTTCAGGCTACGCGTAGTGGCGACGAGCCTTTTCTGGAGGTCATTTTGCTCCAATAGTTTGTCCAGCGTGAGATCGTCCGGACTGTTGTCTTTGCCGGGGACAGATTGTTTATCCAAGTTGTCTTGTTCGGACGATTGCTCGATAGCTTGTTCGTTGTCCACCAGTTCGCCCTGCTCTATGGCTGGGTCTTTGTTGAGGCGGACTTTGTTCGCGCTTACGCTGCCGCTTTTGACTGCTTTTCGAGGGATTTATCCTTCGTAGCGTCCCGTTGCTCCTCGTCTTCATTTCTTTTAGGTGTATCCACCATGTATACATCATGGGATGAGGTTGTCCAGCATCCTATAGGTGTTGGTTCATTGTTGTCTCCTACATCGTCGTCCATACCGTCGATGTCTTCGGAGTCGAGCACGTCGTGTAAGCTTTCGGCAGTGGCTATGAAGTGGGTGGTGGGTGGGCATTGAATTTCTTCGTCGTCCGTATCCCAACCTTCCCGACCGTAGTCCGCCAGGGCTCTCCGGATAAAGAGAAAGACTTTAGTGAATTCAGGATGTCGCCAAAGGCGAGTCTTTGAAAGATGTCCGCGCCGTGAACTCCATAACGGGCGCCCAATCAGATTTGATTGGCAAGGGCGCGGAGGGTTCGGAGTCCGGAGAGGAGTCCGCACCCGGAGTCGAGGTCTTCGCAAGGACAGGATGGAGTTCGCCTCGATCGCCGAGAGATTAAAGCCCCGAGGCGGTGTCCAACCACTCGTCCTCGATCGGGAATCCGCCCGGATTAAGGGTTGGAGCGGATTCAGTGCGGCTTCGTGGCTTTGCTCGGCTGCAGAGCTAGATCATGCCCATCGAGACAAAGGCGGCGCGCAGCTGCGGCTCGAATCCGTCGAAGATCAAGTCTCCGCAGATATCGGCCGATAGTTAAACTTCCAAATCTGACTCGACGGCAGGGGCGTAGCTTCGATCTGCTCCGGATGGCTGCTTAATTGGCCCGCATGCAAAGCCGCCGAACACGAAGATCTGTCCGGGAGAAAAGTCTCACCTGGACCGAGTCGTTGATGATGGTCGAAGAAGCCATCGAGCCTATCGGTGACGCGACGGAGGAACTCTCAATGAAAGCACCAATGTCGGTGTCAAAACCGCGGATCTCGGTAGGGGGTCCCAACTGCAAGCGCCTAGGCGGATGGTAACAGGATACAAGGGACACGATGTTTTACCTGTGTTGGGCCCTCTTGATGGAGGTAAAACCCCACGCCCCGCTTGATTAATATTGATGATGTGTGTTACAAGAGTGGATCTACCACGAGATCAAAAGAGGCTAAACCCTAGAAGCTAGCCTATGGTATGATTGTTGTTCGTCCTACGGACTAAAACCCTCCGGTTTATATAGACACCGGATAGGGTTAGGGTTACATAGAGTCGGTTACAATGGTAGGAGATCTACATATCCAGACGCCAAGCTTGCCTTCCACGCCAAGGAAAGTCCCATCCGGACACGGGACGAAGTCTTCAATCTTGTATCTTCATAGTCTTGGAGTCCGGCCGATGATGATAGTTCGGCTATCCGGACACCCCCTAGTCCGGAACTCCCTCAAAGAGGTTGCAGAGCCAGCACCCAAGGCACAAAAGCTGATGGGTGATGCTATCAAGTCAGGGGCTGCAACTTCCAAGCCCAAAGCAGCCCCCAAGCCCAAGAATGCACCCAAGAGGAATACCAGGAGCATACCAGCAGCCGAAAAGAACAAGGCCCCAATGCCTGAGGTAGATGCTGAGGAAGATGAAGAAGGGCAGGTCCTAAGGAAGCTCAAACCCAAGATCCCAGACCACAGTGATGCTCATCCTGTGGCTGAAAACATGAAGATCAGGAGAGATAATGGGTTGAGGCTATGGAGAGAGTCAGATCCATATGCCACGAGGAGAAGGACTGCTGTGGATTACAGGTTCCACACCAAGGAGCAGCAGGATTTTTATGAGACTATCTTGCTGGATAAGAAGCCCATAGTTTGCGATATGAGATGGGTCAACTGGACCTACATGAAGGAGAACGCAGAACACTACCCCGAGTATATGACAGCTTGATTGCTTGTGGAGTTGCTGATTTTGTTGGGTGAAGCTCACCAACTGGAACGATGAACTCATGATGCAATTCTACTCCACAAAGACATTTCTATCCGGATGGCGGATAGTGTGGATGTCAGAAGGAACCAGATATCGGTCTACCATAGAGGAATGGGCAAGTTTGATCAATGCCCCAAAGGAAAGTGAGGATGACCTGGACATTTATGGTAAGAAGAAAATGGATCATAACTCTATGTCACACATGTACAAGGAGATCCCTGATGATGCACTTGAGAACTTCAAGTTCGGATCAGTCCATTTTCTGCTGTCAGGGCTGCCTACGATCAACTGGATCTTAAGGCATACTCTATTGCCCAAATCAGGTGACCATAACATGATTAGAGGACATGCAATCAATTTGCTTCATGTTTTTCATGTGCCTCAGAAATTCAAGGTCATGAGCCTCATAGTCGAGACAATTAAGAGGACAACAAGCAGATCGAAGAGGAGTTGTGGTTATGCCCCACGATTCGTGGAGTTGATAAACTCGAAGATGGGCACAGGAAAGTATCTATTGGATAAGGAACACATGGTTCTCTATCCTGAATTTGAGGACAATCGAGTTGTCATGACTGAGAATGAACCATCATCAGTGCAAGCTCAAGAGAGAAAGGAGAAGGCAAGGCAAGAGAAAGCTGCAAAGATGCCAATTCAAGCAGAGGCATCGGAGTAATTTCTGAAGAACAAGCAGGAGCAGCTTGGTTACTTAATAGCATCAACTCTGCGGATTGAGAAGGGGTTGGCCACCCTAACTCAAAACTAGGAGAGCCTGGAGAGAATCATGGAACTAAAATTCTATGATCTTGATGTCAAAGTGGTGAGATTGGCCGGTTGTGGAGCAGATTACAAGATGATATGCAGGAGAGGAAGGGCAAGACGACAACTGATGCATTTGCCAGAGTGCCTAGAGCTCAGAGGTCAGCTGTAGTACCAACTCCAGACACCAGAGCCACTTCTTCAGCTCCAGCTACAGCTCCAGCTCAACCAGCTCCAGCTCCAACTTCTTCAGCTCCTACCACGTCTACTGATGTGTTCATCCTTGGAGTCCTGTCTACACCACCATCAGAAGACCAAGCCTGAGAGACGACATAGTGCTATGCATTTTCTAGGAACTTTTTGGTAACTTGTTGCCAAAGGGGGAGAAAAATGTATAGATCATAGGCTTCGAGAGAGAGAGAGATTTGCTTTTGTTCTCTCTTGTCTTCTTGGTTGAACTTTGTTGCGTTTGATTGCTTGAGATACTATGCATTACCTGTGAGACATTGATGATCATGTGTTTGATCATAAGCTACACTTATGACTTTTATGATATTATCTTATTTATCCTTATATGATCATTCACTGTGCTTGGTGATGAGTGCATTTATTCAATCGTTATTATTTTGAGCGCTCCACCAAGATGTATGTGACATGGAAGAGTAACCCATGAGCCTAATTCCTTGTGCATTTGCAGTCCAAAGCAAATCTTAAGATATGCACAAATTTAGGGGGAGCTCTTGCTTATCACATACTTCTCGAAGCGACGATGTTTTTCAATTTTATTATCATTTGTCGAAGCTTTGATCTATATGTTGTCATCAATTACCAAAAAGGGGGAGATTGAAAGTGCAACTATCCCTAGGTGGTTTTGGTAATTCATAACAACATATAGCTCATTGAGCTAATGCTATTCCAAGACAAACATTTCAGGAAAGCTCAATGAATGGCATGGCATGGATGATGAAAGTGGATCCCTCAAAATATTAAGGACAAAGGATTGGCTCAAGCTCAAAAGCTCAAGACTCTACATTTTACATTTTAGTGATCCAAGATCACATTGAGTCTATAGGAAAAGCCAATACTATCAAGGAGGGATGAGGTGTTGCTTAATGAGCCTCTTGCTTCATGTGCTTAGTGATATGCTCCAAAACCCTCCACTACTTTCTCAGATCCACATATGACCTAAACCTAAAGTCAAACTCGGCCGTACCGATTCTTTCTATCCGGCGCCACCGAGTTCAGATGTCATAGCCACTGCCACAAACCCTAGGCAAATCGGTTTCACCGATAGGGATCTCGGTCTCACCAAGATGGGATTGTAATCTCTCTGTTTCCCCTTCGTAACTTCTCGATCTCACCGAAAGAGCGAATCGGTCCCACCGAGATTACAATGTAAACTCTTTGTTTCCCTTCTGTAACTTTTCGGTCTCACCGAAAGAGCAAATCGGTCCCACCGAGTTTACCTGACCAACTCTCTGGTTAGCTTATTACCAAAATCGGTCTCACCGAGTTTGAGTAATCGGTCTCACCGAGATTACATTTTGCCCTAACCCTAACCAAATCGGTCCTACCGAGATGCATGTCAGTCCCACCGAAAATCCTAACGGTCACTAGGTTTACTAAATCAGTCTGACCGAGTTTGATAATTCGGTCCCACCGAGTTTGGTAAATTGTGTGTAACGGTTAGATTTTGTGTGGAGGCTATATATACCCATCCACCTCGTCTTCATTCTTAGTGAGAGCCATCAGAACAAACCTACACTTCCAACTTACCAGTTCTGAGAGAGAACCACCTACTCATGTGTTCAGGCCAAGATATTCCATTCCAACCATATGAATCTTGATCTCTAGCCTTCCCCAAGTTGCTTTCCACTCAAATCTTCTTTCCACCAAATCCGAATCCTGTGAGAGAGAGTTGAGTGTTGGGGAGACTATCATTTGAAGCACAAGAGCAAGGAGTTCATCATCAACACACCATTTGTTACTTCTTGGAGAGTGGTGTCTCCTAGATTGGCTAGGTGTCACTTGGGAGCCTCCGACAAGATTGTGGAGTTGAACCAAGGAGTTTGTAAGGGCAAGGAGATCGCCTACTTCGTGAAGATCTACCGCTAGTGAGGCAAGTCCTTCGTGGGCGACGGCCATGGTCGGATAGACAAGGTTGCTTCTTCGTGGACCCTTCGTGGGTGGAGCCCTCCGTGGACTCGCACAACCGTTACCCTACGTGGGTTGAAGTCTCCATCAACGTGGATGTACGATAGCACCACCTATCGGAACCACGACAAAAACATCCGTGTCTCCAATTGCGTTTGAATCCTCCAAACCCTTCCCTTTACATTCTTGCAAGTTGCATGCTTTATTTTCCGCTGCCAATACTCTTTGCATGCTTGCTTGAATTGTGTGAAGAGTGCTTGACTTGTTCAAAGATAGCTAAAATCTGCCAAAGTCTAAAACTGGGAAAAGGTTAGGTTTTTATTGGTCAAGTAGTCTAATCACCCCCCCTCTAGACATACTTCAAGGTCCTACACTTACGCGAGATTGGTTCTACCGACATGCTTTGCACACAGGTGGCTGGCGGGTGTCAGTCTCCAACTTTAGTTGAACAGAGTGTGGCTACGCCCGGTACTTGAGAAGGTTAAAACAACACTAACTTGACAAACTATCGTTGTTGTTTTGATGCGTAGGTAAGAACGGTTCTTGCTCAGCCCGTAGCAGCCACGTAAAACTAGCAACAACAAAGTAGAGGACGTCTAACTTGTTTTTGCAGGGCATGTTGTGATGTGATATGGTCAAGGCATGATGCTATATTTTATTGTATGAGATGATCATGTTTTGTAACCAAGTTATCGGCAACTGGCAGGAGCCATATGGTTATCGCTTTATTGTATGCAATGCAATCGCCCTGTAATGCTTTACTTTATCACTAAGCGGTAGCGATAGTCGTAGAAGCATAAGTTGGCGAGACGACAACGATGCTACGATGGAGATCAAGGTGTCGCGCCGGTGACGATGGTGATCATGACGGTGCTTCGGAGATGGAGATCACAAGCACAAGATGATGATGGCCATATCATATCACTTATATTGATTGCATGTGATGTTTATTATGCATCTTATCTTGCTTTGATTGACGGTAGCATTATAAGATGATCTCTCACTAAATTATCAAGGTATAAGTGTTCTCCCTGAGTATGCACCGTTGCGAAAGTTCTTCATGCCGAGACACCACGTGATGATCGGTGTGATAGGCTCTACGTTCAAATACAACGGTGCAAAACAGTTGCACACGCGGAATACTCAAGTTAAACTTGACGAGCCCGGCATATAACAGATAGGCCTCGGAACACCGAGACCGAAGGTCGGCGTGAATCATATAGTAGATATGATCAACATAGTGATGTTCACCATTGAAACTACTCCATCTCATGTGATGATCAGACATGGTTTAGTTGATTTGGATCACGTGATCACTTAGAGGATTAGAGGGATGTCTATCTAAGTGGGAGTTCTTAAGTAATATGATTAATTGAACTTTAATTTATCATGAACTTAGTCCTCGTAGTATTAGCATATCTATGTTGTAGATCAATAGTTCGCGTTTAGCTCCCCTGTTTTATTTTGATATGTTCCTAGAGAAAACTGAGTTGAAAGATGTTAGTAGCAATGATGCGGATTGGATCCGTGATCTGAGGATTATTCTCATTGCTGCACAGAAGAATTATGTCCTTGATGCACCGCTAGGTGACAGACCTATTGCAGGAGCAGATGCAGACGTTATGAACGTTTGGCTAGCTCAATATGATGACTACTTAATAGTTTAGTGCACCATGCTTAACGGCTTAGAATCGGGACTTCGAAGACGTTTTGAACGTCATGGACCATATGAGATGTTCCAGGAGTTGAAGTTAATATTTCAAGCAAATACCCGAGTTGAGAGATATGAAGTCTCCAACAAGTTCTATAGCTAAAAGATGGAGGAGAATAGCTCAAGCAGTGAGCATGTGCTCAGATTGTCTGGGTACTACAATCGCTTGAATCAAGTGGGAGTTAATCTTCCAGATAAAATAGTGATTGACAGAATTCTCTAGTCACCATCACCAAGTTAGTAGAACTTCGTGATGAACTATAATATGCAAAGGATGATGAAAAAAATTCCCAAGCTCTTCGCGATGCTAAAATGGGCGAAGGTAGAAATCAAGAAAAAGATCAAGTGTTGATGGTTAACAAGACCACTAGTTTCAAGAGAAAGGACAAAGGGAAGAAGGGGAACTTCAAGAAGAACGGCAAGCAAGTTGCTGCTCAAGTGAAGAAGCCCAAGTGTGGACCTAAGCCTGAGACTAAGTGCTTCTACTGCAAAGGAATTGGTCACTAGAAGCGGAACCACCCCAAGTATTTGGCGGATAAGAAGGATGGCAAAGTGAACAAGCTATATTTGATATACATGTTATTGATGTGTACCTTACTAGTGTTTATAGTAGCCCCTGGGTATTTGATACTTGTTCGGTTGCTAAAAATTAGTAACTCGAAACAGGAGTTAAAGAATGAACAGAGACTAGTTAAGGGTGAAGTGATGATGTGTGTCGGAAGTGGTTCCAAGATTGATATGATCATCATCGCACACTCCCTATACTTTCGGGATTAGTGTTGAACCTAAATAAGTGTTATTTGGTGTTTACGTTGAGCATAAATATGATTTGATCATGTTTATTGCAATACGGTTATTCATTTAAGTTAGAGAACAATTGTTGTTCTGTTTACATGAATAGAACCTTCTATGGTCATACACACCAACGAAAATGGTTTGTTAGATCTCGATCGTAGTGATACACATATTCATAATATTGAAACCAAAAAGATGCAAAGTTAATAATGATAGTGCAACTTATTTGTGGCACTGCCGTTTAGGTCATATTGGTGTAAAACGCATGAAGAAACTCCATGCTGATGGGCTTTTGGAATCACTTGATGCTTGCGAACCATGCCTCTTGGGCAAGATGACTAAAACGCCGTTCTCCGGAACAATGGAGCAAGCAACAAATTTGTTGGAAATCATACATACTGATGTATGTGGTCTGATGAGTGTTGAGGCTCGCGGCGGGTATCGTTATTTTCTGACATTCACAGATGATTTAAGCAGATATGGGTATATCTACTTGATGAAACATAAAGTCTGAAATATTTGAAAAGTTCATATAATTTCAGAGTGAAGTGGAAAATCATCGTAACAAGAAAATAAAGTTTCTACGATCTGATCATGGAGGAGAATATTTGAGTTACGAGTTTGGTCTTCAATTAAAACAATGTGGAATAGTTTCACAAACTCATGCCACCTGGAACACCACAGCGTAATGGTGTGTCCGAACGTCATAACCGTACTTTATTGGATATAGTGCAATCTATGATGTCTCTTACCGATTTACCACTATCGTTTTGGGGTTATGCATTAGAGACAGCTGCATTCACATTAAAAAGGGCACCATCTAAATCCGTTGAGACGACGCCGTATGAACTGTGGTTTAGCAAGAAACCTAAGATGTCGTTTCTTAAAGTTTGGAGTTGTGATGCTTATGTGAAAAAGTTTCATCTTGATAAGCTCAAACCCAAGTCAGAGAAGTGCGTCTTCATAGGATACCCAAAGGAGACAGTTGGGTACACCTTCTATCACAGATCCGAAGGCAAAACATTCGTTGCTAAGAATGGATCCTTTCTAGAGAAGGAGTTTCTCTCGAAAGAAGTGAGTGGGAGGAAAGTAGAACTTGATGAGGTAACTGTACCTGCTCCCTTATTAGAAAGTAGTTCATCACAGAAATCTGTTCCTGTGACTCCTACACCAATTAGTGAGGAAGCTAATGATGATGATCATGTAACTTCAGATCAAGTTACTACCGAACCTCGTAGGTAAACCAGAGTGAGATCCGCACCAGAGTGGTATGGTAATCCTGTTCTGGAGGTCATGTTACTTGACCATGACGAACCTACGAACTATGAGGAAGCGATGATGAGCCCAGATTCCGCGAAATGGTTTGAGGCCATGAAATCTGAGATAGGATCCATGTATGAGAACAAAGTGTGGACTTTGGTTGACTTGCCCGATGATCGGCAAGCCATAGAAAATAAATGGATCTTCAAGAGGAAGACAGACGCTGATAGTAGTGTTACTATCTACAAAGCTAGAATTGTCGCAAAAGGTTTTCGACAAGTTCAAGGTGTTGACTACGATGAGAGTTTCTCACTCGTATCTATGCTTAAGTCTGTCCGAATCATGTTAGCAATTGCCGCATTTTATGAAATCTGGCAAATGGATAAACAAAACTGCATTCCTTAATGGATTTATTAAAGAAGAGTTGTATATGATGCAACCAGAAAGTTTTTGTCGATCCTAAAGTTGTTAACAAAATATGCAAGCTCCAGCGATCCATCTATGGACTGGTGCAAGCATCTCGGAGTTGGAATATATGCTTTGATAAGTTGATCAAAGCATATAGTTTTATACAGACTTACGGTGAAGCCTGTATTTACAAGAAAGTGAGTGGGAGCACTACAGCATTTCTGATAAGTATATGTGAATGACATATTGTTGATCAGAAATAATGTAGAATTATTCTGCAAAGCATAAAGGAGTGTTTGAAAGGAGTTTTTCAAAGAAAGACCTTGGTGAAGCTGCTTACATATTGAGCATCAAGATCCAAAGAGATAGATCAAGTCGCTTGATAAGTTTTTTCAATGAGTACATACCTTGACAAGATTTTGAAGTAGTTCAAAATGGAACAGTCAAAGAAAGAGTTCTTGCCTGTGTTACAAGGTGTGAAATTGAGTAAGACTCAAATCCCGACCACGGCAGAAGATAGAAAGAGAATGAAAGTCATTCCCTATGCCTCAGCCATAGGTTCTATAAAGTATGTCATGTTGTGTACCAGATCTTTTGTATACCCTACACTGTGTTTTGCAAGGGAGTACAATAGTGATCTAGGAGTAGATCACTGGACGGCGGTCAAAATTATCCTTAGTGGAATAAGGATATGTTTCTCGATTATGGAGGTGACAAAAGGTTCGTCGTAAAGGGTTACGTCGATGCAAGTTTTTGACACTGATCCAGATGGCTCTAAGTCTCAATCTGGATACATATTGAAAGTGGGAGCAATTAGCTATAGTAGCTCCGTGCAGAGCATTGTTGACATAGAAATTTGCAAAATACATACGGATCTGAATGTGGCGGACCCGTTGACTATACTTCTCTCACAAGCAAAACATGATCACACCTTAGTACTCTTTGGGTGTTAATCACATAGCAATGTGAACTAGATTATAGACTCTAGTAAACCCTTTGGGTGTTGGTCACATGATGATGTGAACTATGGGTGTTAATCACATGGTGATGTGAACTATTGGTGTTAAATCACATGGCGATGTGAACTAGATTATTGACTCTAGTGCAAGTGGGAGACTATAGGAAATATGCCCTAGAGGCAATAATAAAGTTATTATTTATTTCCTTATTCTCATGATAAATGTTTATTACTCATGCTAGAATTGTATTAACCGGAAATGTAATACATGTGTGAATAACAGAGTGTCACTAGTATGCCTCTACTTGACTAGCTCGTTGATCAAAGATGGTTATGTTTCCTAGGCATAGACATGAGTTGTCATTTGATTAACGGGATCACACCATTAGGAGAATGATGTGATTGACTTGACCCATTCCCTTAGCTTAGCACTCGATCGTTTAGTATGTTGCTATTGCTTTCTTCATGACTTATACATGTTCCTATGACTATGAGATTATGCAACTCCCGTTTACCGGAGGAACACTTTGTGTGCTACCAAACGTCACAATGTAACTGGGTGATTATAAAGGTGCTCTATAGGTGTCTCCGAAGGTACTTGTTGGGTTGGCGTATTTCGAGATTAGGATTTGTCACTCCGATTGTCGGAGAGGTATCTCTGGGCCCTCTCAGTAATGCACATCACTTAAGCCTTGCAAGCATCGCAACTAATGAGTTAGTTGCGGGATGATGTATTACGGAACGAGTAAAGAGACTTGCTGGTAACGAGATTGAACTAGGTATTAAGATACCGACGATCGAATCTTGGGCAAGTAACATACCGATGACAAAGGGAACAACGTATGTTGTTATGCGGTCTGACCGATAAAGATCTTCGTAGAATATGTGGGAGCCAATATGAGCATCCAGGTTCCGCTATTGGTTATTGACCGGAGACGTGTCTCGGTCATGTCTACATAGTTCTCGAACCCGTAGGGTCCGCACGCTTAAAGTTTTGGTTGACAGTTATATTATGAGTTTATATGTTTTGATGTACCGAAGGTAGTTCGGAGTCCCGGATGTGATCACGGACATGACGAGGAGTCTCAAAATGGTCGATACATGAAGATTGATATATTGGAAGCCTATGTTTGGATATCGGAAGTGTTCCGGGTAAAATCGGGATTTTACCGGAGTACCGGGAGGTTACCGGATCCCCCCGGGAGCTTAATGGGCCATAGTGGGCCTTAGTGGAGAAGAGGAGAGGCAGCCAGGACAGGGCCGCGCGCCCCTCCCCCCCTAGTCCGAATAGGACAAGGAGAGGGGGGCGCCCCCCCCCCTTTCCTTCCTCTCTCCCTCCTCTTTCCCCCTCCACTCCTAGTCCAACAAGGAAAAGGGAAGGAGTCCTACTCCCGGTAGGAGTAGGACTCCTCTGTAGCGCCCTCTTGGCCGGCCGCACCTCCCCTTGCTCCTTTATATACGGGGCAGGGGCACCCTAGAGACACAACAATTGATCGTTTGATCTTTTAGCCGTGTGCGGTGCCCCCTCCACCATAGTTCACCTCGATATATTTGAAGCGGTGCTTAGGCGAAGCCTGCGTCGGTAGAACATCATCATCGTCACCACGCCGTCGTGCTGACGAAACTCTCCCTCAACACTCGGTTGGATCGGAGTTCGAGGGACGTCATCGGGCTGAACGTGTGCTGAAGTCGGAGGTGCCATACGTTCGGTACTTGATCAGTCGGATCGTGAAGACGTACGACTACATCAACCGCGTTGTGCTAACGCTTCTGCTTTCGGTCTACGATGGTACGTGGACAACACTCTCCCTTCACGTTGCTATGCATCACCATGATCTTGCGTGTGCATAGGAATTTTTTTGGAATTACTACGTTCCCCAACAGATAGGAAGCCCGCAGGGGGAGGGGCGTACGCCCCCCTCCCAGGGAGTCCGAATAGGACAAGGAGGAGGGGGCACGGCCCCCTTTCCTCTCCCACTCCCACTCCTTCCTTTTCCCTCCGGTGAATGAAAGGAAAAGGGGGGGCGAATCCTACTCCTAGTAGGACCCCCCCCATGGCGCGCGCCCCTGGCCGGCCTCCTGCTCCTCCTCCTCTCTTTTATATACGGGGGCATGGGGCACCCAAAAGGCACATCAATTGTTCTTAGCCGTGTGCGGTGCCCCCCTCCACAGTTTACGCCTCCGGTCATAGTGTCGTAGTGCTTAGGCGAAGCCCTGCGCGGATCACATCACCATCACCGTCACCACGCCGTCGTGCTGACGAAACTCTCCCTCGACCCTCTGCTGGATCAAGAGTTCGAGGGACGTCATCGAGCTGAATGTGTGCTGAACACATAGGTGCCGTACGTTCGGTACTAGGATCAGTTGGATCGTGAAGACATTCGACTACATCAACCGCGTTAACATAACACTTCCGCTTTCGGTCTACGAGGGTACATGGACACACTCTCCCCGTCTCGTTGATATGCATCTCCTAGATAGATGTTGCGTGATCGTAGGAAATTTTTTGAAATTGCATGCTACGTTCCCCAACATAGCCGTCGGAGGCCGCCATCACGTTGGATTTGGGGCCCTCTAGGCATCGTCGGCTTCTCCAATGCCGCCGGCGAACACTACCAGCTTCGATCACTTCTCTGACGCAGATGCCATAGTAGCCCACAAATCCTCACCACCGCGTGCCACCCATGACCAGGACCTCCCCACCCCCAACGACGACATACTTAGGTGGTAGCGAGAGAAGGAGGAGATAGGGCGGCGTCTACGATTTCAGATCGCCCGCCTCTGACCTCTCCTCTCGAAGCATATTTCTATCCAGATACTTCTTGGTTAGATGAACCTCCTGATGACCTTATTCCCCGCATGGTCAGTAATGTAGCCGCTATTACCATTCAATAAAGTGGAGTGTCGATGTCAAAAAAATGATGATAATGCCTTACTAACTTACTTGCAAAAATTGAAGTCGTGAAAACTGAACCCAGTGATGACCAAAATGCAAAAAAGGGACATGTGCTCTTTATTGGAAGAGAACACTGTTAGAGGGTGGCCTTTTTGAAAATTCTACAACACACATTGTTCTTTGTTTTAAAGAAACGGTCTTGCTAACTCTAAATCACGAGCAATTTTCTGAGGCTACATTATTCCATAAGGAAATGGCAGTGTCCTGGTGCTTTCTTAAAAATCAAGAAGCTTAAGAGCAACTCTAGCATCACCGTATCAACGATCGTCGTCTATCTTATGAAGTACGTTTCATATGGGTATGGAAGTTGGGTAGGAGACGCGCAAACTCACAGTCACCATTTTTTATAATTCAAACGCTTTGATTCCCTCTAAATTTAAAGGTTTACCACATCAAGCAAACAAACACATAGTCTTTGACAAGTTGCAGGAACAAAACTATTTAACTGGTACAGATCACATTTTCCCTTCGTGTGCACTGCCCCCTCCTTCGACTTTCTTGAAACGAATGATCAAATCTTCTTCTCCGCCCAAAACTCTCGTTCCACTAGATCCATTTGGTTCGGATCCAACATGATGAATATATTCTGCTCGGCTGTGCGTTCATCTCTTGCCTGGTCCTTCTTAATTTGGATCTTACACGTCTCCATATCCTGGTTAATCTGGAGCCTATGCACCTCCATCTCCTGCTAAATTTGAACCATACACGCCTCCTTCTCTTCCTGATGTCATCTGCTCTCCAGCATTTCATCTCATCTCACCATCTTCTCTTGGTTCTTCTTCTCCTCCATCTCTAGCTTTTATTGTTTCCTCTTCTCGACGTACTCATTTCTTGTCCTCGTCAACTCGTCGATCTAGACGCCAGAGTGGTACTTTTAGGCAGCTTTGTCATTTCCTCTCCATTATCATCATATTTTCCGTCATCCATCTCTAGAGCAGTATTGATGCACTTCCTAGCTTTTTAACAGTCGTCATCATTTCTTGTCTTCCAACTCTTCCAACAACACCCAACAATATTGAAGGCCAGTCGGTTGGCTCGACATGTGCATTTGTTTATACCTCTCTTGGACCATCACATCCTAAAGCAAACAAATCGATGAAAATGAAGGAAATATGCCCTAGAGGCAATAATAAAGTTATTATTTATTTCCTTATACCATGATAAATGTTTATTATTCATGCTGGAATTGTATTAACCGGAAACATAATACATGTGTGAATACATAGACAAACAGATAGTCACTAGTATGCCTCTACAAGACTAGCTCATTAATCGAAGATGGTTATGTTTCCTAACCATAGACATATGTTGTCATTTGATTAATGGGATCACATCATTAGGAGAATGATGTGATTGACATGACCCATTCCGTTAGCTTAGCACTTGATCGTTTAGTATGTTGCTAATGCTTTCTTCATGACCCATACATGTTCTGTAACTATGAGATTATGCAACTCCGTTTACGGAGGAACACTTTGGTACTACCAAGCGTCACAGCGAAGCTGGGTAATTATAAAGGAGTACTACAGGTGTCTCCAAAGGTACTTGTTGGGTTGGCGTATTTCGAGATTAGGTTTTGTCACTCCGATTGTCGGAGAGGTATCACTAGGCCTTCTCGGTGATACACATCACTTAAGCCTTGCAAGCATTACAACTAATGAGTTAGTTGTGAGATGATGTATTACGGAACAAGTAAAGAGACTTACCGGTAACAAGATTGAACTAGGTATTGGATACCGACGATCGAATCTCGGGTAAGTAACATACCGATGACAAAGGAACAACGATGTCGTTATGCGGTTTGACCGATAAAGATCTTCGTAGAATATGTAGGAACCAATATGGGCATCCAGGTTCCGCTATTGGTTATTGACCGAGAATAGTTCTAGGTCATGTCTACATAGTTCTTGAACCCGTAGGGTCCGCACGCTTAACGTTTCGATGACAGTTCATTATGAGTTTATAAGTATTGATGCACCGAAGGTTGTTCGGAGTCCCGGATGTGATCACGGACATAACGAGGAGTCTCGAAATGGTCGAGACATAAAGATTGATATATTGGGAGCCTACATTTGGACATCGGAAGTGTTCCGAGTGAAATCGAGAATTCTCGAGTACGGAGGTTACGGAACCCCCGGAACTACATGGGCCATAGTGGGCCTTGGTGGAAAGGAGAAAGGGCCAGCCCTAGGTGGTCGCCCCCCTTCCCTAGTCCTATTAGGACTAGGAAAGGTGGGCCGCCCCCTCTCTCTTTCCCCTCAGGAATCCTAATCCAACTAGGATTGAGGGGAATCCTACTCCCGGAGGAGTAGGACTCCCGGCGCGCCCCCTCTTGGCCGGCCAGCCCCTCCCCTTGGCTCCTTTATATCTGAGGCGGGGGCACCCTAGAACACACAAGTTGATCTACGGATCGTTCCTTAGCCGTGCGGTGCCCCTTCCACCATATTCCACTTGGTCATATCGTCGTGAGAGCTTGGCGAAGCCTGCGCGGAGAAGTCATATCGTCGCGGAGCTTAGCGAAGCCCTGCGTCGGTGGAGCATCAACATCGTCCTGCGCCGTCGTCTTGTGGAACTCATCCCGACACTTTGCTGGATCGAGTCGGGGATCGTCATCGAGCTGAGCGTGTGCGAGAACTTCGGAGGTGCCGTCGTTCGGTGCTTGGATCGGTCGGATCGTGAAGGCGTCGACTACATCAACAGCGTTGTTATAACGCTTCGCTTTCGGTCTCACGAGTGCGTGGGCGGACGACTCTCCCTCTCGTTGCTATGCCATCACCATGGTCTTGCGTGATCGTAGGAAAATTTTTGAAATTACTCGTTCCCCAACAGTGGCATCGAGCCTGGTTTTATGCGTTGATGTCATATGCACGAGTAGAACACAAGTGAGTTGTTGGCGATATAAGTCATACTGCTTACCAGCATGTCATACTTTGGTTCAGCGGTATTGTGAGATGAAGCGGCCCGGACCGACATTACAGCGTGCGCTTACGCGAGACTGGTTTCACCGCTCCGAGCACTCGTTGCTTAAAGGTGACGGTGGGTGTCTGTCTCTCTCACTTTAGTTGAACCGAGTGTGGCTCGCCCGGTCCTTGCGAAGGTTAAAACAGCACCAACTTGACAAACTATCGTTGTGGTTTTGATGCGAGGTAAGAACGGTTCTTGCTCAGCCCATAGCAGCCACGTAAAACTTGCAACAACAAAGTAGAGGGCGTCTAACTTGTTTTGCAGGGCATGATGTGATGTGATGTGGTCAAGGCGTGATGCTATATTTTATTGTATGAGATGATCATGTTTTGTAACGAGTTATCGGCTGGCTGGCGAGAGCCATATGGTTGTCGCTTTATTGTATGAAATGCAAGCGCCATGTAATTGCTTTACTTTATCACTAAGCGATAGCGATAGTCGTAGAAGCAATAGTTGGCGAGGCGACAACGATGCTACGATGGAGATCAAGGTGTCTCGCCGGTGGCGATGGTGATCATGGCGGTGCTTGGCGATGGAGATCACAAGCACAAGATGATGATGACCATATCATATCACTTATATTGATTGCATGTGATGTTTATCCTTTATGCATCTTATCTTGCTTTGATTGACGGTAGCATTATAAGATGATCTCTCACAAAATTATCAAGAAGTGTTCTCCCGAGTATGCACCGTTGCCAAAGTTCGTAGTACCCGGACACCACGTGATGATCGGGTGTGATAAGTTCTCGTCCATCTACAACGGTGCAAAACAGTTGCACGCTGAATACTCAAAGTTAAACTTGACGAGCCTTGCATATAACAGATATGGCCTCGGAACACGGAGACCGAAAGGTCGAACGTGAATCATATAGTAGATATGATCAACATAGTGATGTTCACCATTGAAACTACTTCATCTCACGTGATGATCGGACATGGTTTAGTTGATTTGGATCACGTAATCACTTAGATAACTAGAGATGTCTGTCTAAGTGGGAGTTTTAATATGATTAATTAAACTTAAATTTATCATGAGCTTAGTACCGATAGTATTTTGCTTGTCTATGTTTCTTGTAGATAGATGGCTCGTCTTTGTTGTTCCGTTGAATTTTAATGCGTTCCTTGAGAAAGCAAAGTTGAAAGATGATGGTAGCAATTACGGACTGGGTCCGTAATTTGAGGATTATCCTCATTGCTGCACGAAAAATTAAATCTGGAAGCACCGTTGGGTAGCGAACTGGTGCAGGAGCTGAGCGAAGTTGTGAGCGTCGGCAAAGCAAAGTGATGACTACTCAATAGTTCATTGTGCCATGCTTTACGGCTTAGAACCGGGTCTTCAACGACGTTTTGAGCGTCATGGAGCCTATGAGATGTTCCAGAGTTGAAGTTAATATTTCAAGCAAATGCCCGGATTGAGAGATATGAAGTCTCCAATAAGTTCTATAGCTGCAAGATGGAGGAGAATAGTTACGTCGGTGAGCACATACTCAAAATGTCCGGGTATAATAATCACTTAATTCAGCTGGGAGTTAATCTTCCGGATGATAGTGTCATTGATGAATTCTCCAATCACGCCACCAAGCTACAAGAGCTTCGTGATGAACTATAATATGCAAGGGATGACCAAAACAATTCTGAGCTCTTCGCAATGCTAAAAGCAGCGGAGGTAGAAATCAAGAAAGAGCATCAAGTGTTGATGGTCAACAAGACCACTAGTTTCAAGAAAAGGGCAAAGGAAAGAAGAAGGAAACTTCAAAAGAACAGCAAGAAAGTTGCTGATCAAGAGAAGAAACCCAAGTCTGGACCTAAACTGAAAGCGAGTGTTTTACTGCAAGCGGTGGACCTTTGGAAGCGGAACTGCCCCAAGTATTTGGCGGATAAGAAGGATGGCAAGGTGAACAAAGGTATATGTGATATACATGTTATTGATGTGTACCTTACTAGAGCTCGTAGTAGCACTGGTATTTGATCTTGGTTACATTGCTAATATTTGCAACTCAAAGCAGGGACTACGGAATAGACGAGCATCGCAAAGGGCGAGGTGACGATCGCGTGGGAAATGGTTCCAAAGTCAATGTGATCGCGGTCGGCACGCTACCTCTACATCTACCTTCGGATTAGTTTTAGACCTAAATAATTGTTATTTGGTGCGGCGTTGAGCATGAACATTATATCTGGATCTTGTTTGATGCGAGGCGGTTATTCATTTAAATCGAGAGAATAATGGTTGTTCTATTTATATGAGTAATATCTTTTATGGTCATGCACCCTTGAAGAATGGTCTATTCTTATTGAATCTCGGCGGTAGTGATACACATATTCATAATGTTGAAGCCAAAAGATGCAGAGTTGATAATGATAGTGCAACTTATTTGTGGCACTTGCCGTTTAGGTCATATCGTGTAAACGCATGAAGAAACTCCATACGAGATGGACTTTTGGAATCACTTGATTATGAATCACTTGGTACTTGCGAACCGTGCCTCATGGGCAAGATGACTAAAACACCGTTCTCGGTTGTATGGAGAGAGCAACAGATTTGTTAGAAATCATACATACAGATGTATGTGGTCCGATGAATGTTGAAGCTCGTGGCGGATATCGTTATTTTCTCACCTTCACAGATGATTTGAGTAGATATGGGTATATCTACTTAATGAAACACAAATCTGAAACATTTGAAAAGTTCAAAGAATTTCAGAGTGAAGTGGAAAATCATCGTAACAAGAAAATAAAGTTTCTACGATCTGATCGTGGAGGAGAATATTTGAGTTACAAGTTTGGTTTACATTTGAAACAATGTGGAATAGTTTAGCAACTCACGCATACCGGAACACCACAGAGAAATGGTGTGTCGAGCGTCGTGTCGTACTTTACTAGATATGGTGCGATCTATGATGTCTATTTCCGATTTACCGCTATTGTTTTGGGGTTATGCTTTAGAGGCGGCCGCATTCACGTTAGATAGGACACCGTCAAAATCCGTTGAGGCGACGCCTTATGAACTGTGGTTTGGCAAGAAACCAAAGTTGTCGTTTCTTAAAGTTTGGGGCTGCGATGCTTATGTAAAGAAACTTCAACCAGATAAGCTCGAACCCAAATCGGAAAAATGTGTCTTCATAGGATACCCAAAGGAGATCTGTTGGGTACACCTTCTATCACAGATCTGAAGGCAAGATTTTCGTTGCTAAATTCGGATCCTTTCTAGAGAAGGAGTTTCTCTCGAAAGAAGTGAGTGGGAGGAAAGTAGAACTTGATGAGATAATCATATCTGCTCCCTTATTGGAAAGTAGTTCATCACAAGAAATGGTTCTGTGACAACTACACCAATTAGTGAGGAAACTAATGATGATGATCATGAAGCTTCAGATCAAGTTACTCTTGAACTTCAGAGGTCAACCAGAGTAAAATACGCACTGAGTGGTGCGGTAATCTTATTCGGAAGTCATGTTACTTGACCATGGCGAACCTACAAACTATGAAGAAGCGATGGTGAGCCCAGATTCATAAAATGGCTGGAAGCCATGAAATCTGAGATGGGATCCATGTATGAGAACAAAGTATGGACTTTGGTTGACTTGCCCGATGATCGGCAAGCCATTGAAAATAAATGGATCTTTAAGAAGAAGACCGACGCCGATGGTAATATAACTGTCTACAAAGCTCGACTTGTTGCGAAAGGTTTTCGACAAGTTCAAGGGGTTGACTACGATGAGACTTTCTCACCCGAAGCGATGCTTAAGTCTGTCCGAATCATGTTAGCAATTGCGCATTTTATGATTATGAAATTTGGCAAATGGATGTAAAAACTGCATTCTTGAATGGATTTCTAGAAGAAGAGTTGTATATGATGCAACCAGAAGGTTTTGTCGATCCAAAGGGTACTAACAAAGTGTGCAAGCTCCGGCGATCAATTTATGGTGCAGTGCAAGCCTCTCGGAGTTGGAATAAGCGCTTTGATAGTGTGATCAAAGCAAATGGGTTTATCTGAGACTTTTGGAGAAGCTTTGTATTTACAAGAAAGTGAGTGGGAGCTCAGTAGCATTTCTAATATTATATGTGGACGACATATTATTGATTGGAAATGATATAGAATTTCTGGATAGCATAAAGGATACTTGAATAAAAGTTTTTCAATGAAAGACCTCGGTGAAGCTGCTTACATATTGGGCATCAAGATCTATAGAGATAGATCAAGGCGCTTAATTGGACTTTCACAAAGCACATACCTTGATAAAGTTTTGAAAAAGTTCAAAATGGATCGAGCAAAGAAAGGTTTTTACGTATTACAAGGTGTAAGATTGAGTCGACTCAATGCCCGACCACAAGCAGAAGATAGAGAGAAAATGAAAGATGTTCCTATGCTTCAGCCATAGGCTCTATCATGTATGCAATCTGTGTACCAGACTGACGTATGCTTAGCTGTAAGCTTGGCAGGAAGGTACCAAAGTAATCGAGTGGATCATTGGACAGCGGTCAAGAACATCTGAAATACGAAAAGGACTAAGGATATGTTTCTCGTATATGGAGGTGACAAAGAGCTAGTCGTAAATGGTTACGTCGATGCAAGCTTTGACACCGATCCGGACGATTCTAAATCGCAAACCGGATCGTGTTTTTATTAAGCGGTGGAGCTGTCGGTTGGTGCAGTTCTAAAAAAGCGTCGTGGCGGGATCTACATGTGAAGCGGAGTACATAGCTGCTTGAAGCAGCAAATGAAGGAGTGCGGATGAAAGAGTTCATTTCCGATCTAGGTGTCATACCTAGTGCATCGGGACCGATGAAGATCTTCTCGTGACAATCTTGGTGCAATTGCCTTGGCAAAGGAATCCAGATTTCACAAGAGGACCAAGCATATCAAGAGACGCTTCAATTCCATTGGGACCAAGTCCAAGTGGGAGACATAGAGATTTGCAAAATACATACGGATCTGAATGTTGCGGACCGTTGACTAAGCCTCTTCCACGAGCAAAACATAATCAGCACCAAGACTCCATGGGTGTTAGAATCATTACTATGTAATCTAGATTATTGACTCTAGTGCAAGTGGGAGATGAAGGAAATATGCCCTAGAGGCAATAATAAAGTTATTATTTATTTCCTTATACCATGATAAATGTTTATTATTCATGCTAGAATTGTATTAACCGGAAACATAATACATGTGTGAATACATAGACAAACAGATAGTCACTAGTATGCCTCTACAAGACTAGCTCATTAATCGAAGATGGTTATGTTTCCTAACCATAGACATATGTTGTCATTTGATTAATGGGATCACATCATTAGGAGAATTATGTGATTGACATGACCCATTCCGTTAGCTTAGCACGTGATCGTTTAGTATGTTGCTAATGCTTTCTTCATGACCCATACATGTTTCTGTAACTATGAGATTATGCAACTCCGTTTACGGAGGAACACTTTGGGTACTACCAAAGCGTCTAGCAACGAATCGGGTGATTATAAAGGAGTACTACTGGTGTCTCCAAAGGTACTTGTTGGGTTGGCGTATTTGAGATTAGGTTTTGTCACTCCGATTGTCGGAGAGGTATCTCTAGGCCTTCTCGGTGATACACATCACTTAAGCCTTGCAAGCATTACAACTAATGAGTTAGTTGTGAGATGATGTATTACGGAACGAGTAAAGATACTTACCGGTAACAAGATTGAACTAGGTATTGGATACCGACGATCGAATCTCGGGTAAGTAACATACCGATGACAAAGGGAACAACGTATGTCGTTATGCGGTTTGACCGATAAAGATCTTCGTAGAATATGTAGGAACCAATATGGGCATCCAGGTTCCGCTATTGGTTATTGACCGAGAATAGTTCTAGGTCATGTCTACATAGTTCTCGAACCCGTAGGGTCCATACGCTAACGCTTCGATGACAGTTCATTATGAGTTTATAAGTATTGATGCACCGAAGGTTGTTGAGTCCGGATGTGATCACGGACATAACGAGGAGTCTCGAAATGGTCGAGACATAAAGATTGATATATTGGAAGCCTACATTTGGACATCGGAAGTGTTCCGAGTGAAATCGAATTTATCTGAGATACAGGAGGTTACGGAACCCCAGGAACTACATGGGCCATAGTGGGCCTTGGTGGAAAGGAGAAAGGGCCAGCCCTAGGTGGCGCGCCCCCCTTCCCTAGTCCTATTAGGACTAGGAAGGTGGGCCGCCCCCTCTCTCTCTTCCCTCTCAGGAATCCTAATCCAACTAGGATTGGGGGAATCCTACTCCCGGAGGGAGTAGGACTCCTGGCGCGCCCCTCTTAGCCGGCCAGCCCCTCCCCTTGGCTCCTTTATATACGGGGCAGGGGCACCCTAGAACACACAAGTTGATCTACGGATCGTTCCTTAGCCGTGTGCGGTGCCCCTTCCACCATATTCCACTTGGTCATATCGTTGTAGAGCTTAGGCGAAGCCTGCGCGGAGAAGTCATATCGTCGCGGAGCTTAGGCGAAGCCCTGCATCGGTGGAGCATCAACATCGCCACCACGCCGTCGTCTTGTGGAACTCATCCCGACACTTTGCTGGATCGGAGTCGGGGATCGTCATCGAGCTGAGCGTGTGCAGAACTCGGAGGTGCCGTCGTTCGGTGCTTGGATCGGTCGGATCGTGAAGGCGACGACTACATCAACAGCGTTGTTATAACGCTTCGCTTTCGATCTCAGGGTGCGTGGGCGGACACTCTCCCCTCTCGTTGCTATGCCATCACCATGGTCTTGCGTGATCGTAGGATATTTTTTGAAATTACTACGTTCCCCAACAGAAAATGCTCAAAGTAATGCAAATGTGGCAATCCAATACCAACTCAACGTAATGCTAGAAGGAGCGTGCTTCACTTGCTCCTTACAACTCGCAAAATCATTGCACATCTTTTGAATCGTACCCATCAGTTTGTGAGAGATTTGAGGGTGCGATTCATTTTGTGCCCAAGATGAAATTTGAAATGCTCCTCGATGTGTTTCCAATGCTTTGTTGTCGATTGATCTTTTCAGATGATTGCATCGAGAGAGAGATATTGCCATGCCAGGACAACCAAAACATCCTCAGCAGCCTTAAAGTTGCATCCCTGAATTGCCTTCTTCATTGACGAGCTGGTGGTCTCGAATTGATCAATTTTCGTATCTCGGTCAGACTAATGATCAAAATACGACAAAGACGCACCTTCGAGATCGACATCATTTGTCCGGGACCGACCCATCATAACATTTAGAAATGATTCGTCGTTGAAGGTTGACCCCCTCCAAACTAAGAAAATCGCCGCTACATCGCAAACATTGCACATTTGCCACAAATTTCCACGACCACCTACCATTCAATCAAACTAAAACCAAATAAAAGGCAAAGGGTTGCTTTTTATACCTCATCGTTGTATCTTGGTCGGTGTATGTCTGGGAAGGTGCCCTAGTTTCTCCTGCCTTCGGGCGAAGTGAGGAGGGGGAGGGCGCGGGCACCTAGTTTTCCCCTCTTCTTCTTCTGTCCCTTCGGGGGGGAGCCGACACCTTCACGCGACATGGTAGGCTTTGCCACCACTATGTCAAACTCTTCGCCCGTAAGAGGGGCGAGTGTTGGCCTAGACGCCGGCCGGCCATCGGAGGCATGGGAGGTGCAAGAGTCGCCGAAGCTGCAGTAGGTGCGAGATCTGACTCTCAAACGATGGAATCAAAGGCGCGGGTCGAGTCGCCGGCTATGTTGTCGTTGGTGTGGAGTGAGGAGTGAGAAGTGGTGAAAGGCGGCGTTACTACGAGAGAGGGGAGGCAGCGACACAGGCATGAAGAGCAGCGAAATGGGGAAATATCACTCGTGCCAAACCATTTTTGGGATGGAGTGCGCTTCAAATATCCCTCATAGCCTTCAAATATGGGGTCTCGCAGGCTTGTTTTGGAGCACCCTAAAAAATTATGACAATAGAGGGCGCGTTGGCGACTCTGACAAAGTGTTATTTTCGGCCAATATCACTATAATGAAGGTTATTATGGCCATCATGTCAAGACCCAAGCTGCCGTTGGGCTAGTACTTGGGCCGTTGGTGATGGGCCTGACCCAGCTCGCAACATGAAGGAAGCTAGCTCTATAAGTAGCTAGAGGAAAGGGGACACAACTCTTTTGATCATGAGCTCACATGATCTCATGTGGACAGTAAAATCAAAAGAAAATAAATTTTGTTTCTAAAAGTTTCAATTTTTTTATGTTAAACATTGACAAATGTTTTAATATCTTGCAAAATTTCAACACCAAATGACGTTTCTGCAAAATCTGGCAAAAAATACGATGCTCGAAAATGTTGTTTTCAAACGCATTTTGGAGCATAGTTTCTTTTTGCTAGATTTTCCACAAATGTCATCTGGTGTTGAAATTTTGCATGCTATTAAAACTTTTGTCAATGTTCCACATAATTTTTTATTAAGATTTTTTGAATTTTTCTTTTGATTTTACTGTTCACCAAGCTCACATGAGTGAGCTCGGATTAGAACAACACTTTCGGAGGAAAGGATCGATCAATCATCCGTTCGGATCACGATGGCTGCGGCTTTCTCTCCCAGCTATGGCTCTATTCTGTGATCTCTTTCTTGCTTGTTCGTCTATACAGCTCCCCCAAATTCTTGAATTCCTTTGCCCAACTCTATGCTTTGGAGTGATTAGTGAAGAGGGATTCCCTAAGTTGTACTGCTAGTTCCGCCTCAGACTGGGAAATGATTGAGAACGTGCGTATATATCACATTATCGTGACATCACTGATCCGGCGAATTAGGACCAACTGATGGACCATGCTACAGAACAAGCCGAGAGGATAAAGTTCCACATGCCCAAAATCCCGTGATTTGGGGTGCCGCACTTTCATCGCTACACAGCCTTCGAACTCCAGTACGCGCTCTTTGGTGATCAACCGCGCTGTAGTCGGGATTGCCACCGACGGCCGATGTACTACTCAGTTGCCCGTGCACAGGCATGCACGCTGACGTCGTGTACATAGACACGCATGGCCGCTCTACGCTGCAGACGCGAGGCGCCGAATCGCCGTTCACCAGATCTCAGAGGTCGAGGCTACCCCAACGGGAGGAGGCACCACATCGTCACGTCAACCAACCGTAGTATGGTCGAGACTCCTAGCAGCACTGGACCGCACAGAGACCTTTTTTTTGAGACAAGACCGCACAGAGACCTGTAGTATGCTCCTTCTGAGCCCGAGAGCCCACGTACATACACTAGGCAAAAACTCAGGCGGCCCAGACCTAGAGCCAGCCCCAACAACCACCATCCGCTAGCCCGTTTGCAACCACCGTACACCCGGGGACGACAGCCTCATTATTGTGCCCGGCCAACCCTTCCCATGGCCGAGCTGGTACAGGCAAAAATAATGGACCCTCCCTAGGGTCGTCGGCCGGCCGACACAGTCTAGGCCGGATACCTCGGAGTCAGGACACTCTGATCGGTCCGGCCCCTGCACACCGCACTGCAGGTGCGGCAGTTCCAAGTTCCAACAAAAGACCGACCGATCCATCCACCCCTTTTTCTCCGTGTGCCAAAGGTGGCGCCATGGACACTAGTGGCACTGCTAGTGGTGACCGTTTGGTGCTAACTGCTGCTGTGCTGACCCTACGCATGCATGCACGAACGAGAAAGGCCCCCCGCTCCCTTGGGGTTTAACACGGCGGATGTTTGATAAAGACAGTAAGTAAAACCACTACGCGTACGACTAGAAGCTTTTACTGAGGTGGAGTTGCAGCGCCAGTACGTACCCACCAAACCGGAACCTACAGTTGCTTCACAAAGTTACAACTAATTGGCAGTGATCCGTGGGACGATCGATCCATCGATCGATCGCGCTCCTTCTAATTGCACTGGAACAAGATTAGGCGGGGATTAACTCGTGCAAGTTTTATTAGAAAGGTTTGAGTAGCTCCTACATGCAAGTCTGGGCACTCGCCAACCACTCCATCACCGTGCATGCAGCTGTAGATACCTCTTCGAGGTCACACCCAAGTGTAACCAGCACGCGCCTTTCCGGCCCAAGACTTCTCTGCCCATCTGGACGCCACACAGGACCGGTCGCCGCCCTCCGTTGCCCGAAACGATCGGCGCCCGGCCCGGCCAGCTCGGCTTCGGCCCCACCGTCCCTCGCGTGCACAATGTGAACTTGCACAGGGCGTCATCTCAGCAGAGACCAAAATAAGTATCCTCTGATTAAGCAAGTAGAGGGCTCTCCTACCTTGGTTAAACGCCAAAATAGTCCCTCCTGAAGCACTGTCATTACCCGCGCCACCTAATTAGAGGATAAACATTTCTCAAGAAAACATCAGAGGATAAAACATACTAGCATCCAAAGTTCAAAACACCACGCAGTATGACCAACAAAGCCTTAGAAGTATAATCGAGTTGCCGGATGCTGTCTGCTACGGCAAAATTTCATGTTTTGACCCTTTTCACTTCTAAAATCAGGATCTGACCCTGGTTTAAAATTATTTTGACATTTGACCATTTTCCTACCGCCGAAGACCCGGGCGGTAGATTTGTACAGGCTACCGCCGCCCTCGTGGCGGTACGTTCCCTGACGCCGTCTGGTCGTTAACGACCGTGTACACGTGGCAATGCACCTACCGCCGCGGTCTATGGCGGTAGGTTGTTGCAACCTACCGCCTGGCTCTCTGACGGTAGGTTTCTGGATAAGGTTTTGAAGGAGGGGGGGCTGTGCTGCTCCCCCACCCACTCATTCACCACACTCTTCTTTCAAGCTCTCACTCTCTCCCCCTCTTCTCCCCCACCAAATGACCCACTAGATCCCCCTCCATTGCTTGAGATTTGGCCGGTGGATCTAGCCCATTTGCATCACCCAAGGTACATCCCCCATCCCCCCCTTCATTTGGTTGGTTCAAATCATGCATTTTGCTCATTTTGTTGGAATCACTAGTTCATGGTTTTTGTTGTGGTGAAATCAATGTATATGATGCATTTAGGGTAATGTTTGTGCTTTGACAATGTCTTGTGTCAATTGCATTGTTTGGGTAGTAAGAAATATCATTTAGGGTTTTGTTAGGGTTAATGACATGGTTAATGTTAAGGTTGTGTTTATGGTTATGCTTAAGTAAATGCCTATATGACGAACGTTATGGTTATAGTTTAATTAGGGTTTTGTTAGAGTAGGTACCTCTTGAATTATAGCTCGATCTACTCCTAAGGTTCTAGTTTTGGTCGAGACACGGTTAGGATTTTTGCCTTGGATGACCGTTGACGGTGTCCTGGACTAGGGGGTACTCATCACGTCGTCTCCCGATCAGTTGGATTGGGCCGAGGATCCCCATGGCCGTATACTCATGGGCCAGTCCGGACGGTTGCCGATACAAGGAAGATTCCACAAGACTTGGCGATCAAGACAAGGACTCCTCCCCACGGCGCGATTCGGCTAGGACTCTTGTTATCCTAGGCCTCGGTGCATTATATAAACCGAGGCCAGGCTAGTCGATAAACATATACAACAATGATACCATAGGCTAGCTTCTAGGGTTTAGCCTCTCGATCTCGTGGTAGATCTACTCTTGTACTACCCATATCATCAATATTAATCAAGCGGGAGTAGGGTATTACCTCCATCGAGAGGGCCGAACCTAGGTAAAAACATCGTGTCCCTTGTCTCCTGTTACCATCCGCCTAGACGCGATTCGGGACCCCTACCGAGATCCGCGGTTTGACACCGACATTGGTGCTTTCATTGAGAGTTCCGTTGTGTGTTCGGCAAAAGGTCGATGGCTCGCTCTGCAGATCAAGCTGCGACTTCGCATCTTCGTCACCAACTCGATTGGTCACCTTGGTTCGACCAAGGACTGCGCCCTACCTCCGATCGTCATGTTCGGATGAGGGCCTTCATCAACATCAACTCCGTCAACATCAACTCCGATCTCTATCAAGATCATGGAGGAATCATCCAGGGAGCCCGGGGACTCAACGTCAACATTGCCCTCGGCGATCAGTCTTTTTTTACGGACAGCGGACTTGTGTCCGCCACCACCGCCTCCTCAAGCGTCGTTTTAACGATTGCTTCGTGGAATTGTGCGGAATTGAGTCTACAACAACCCTAGAAAATTTCGTCGAGTTCCGATGGAGGAATCTCTGGCAATCTCCGATATACCGGAGCCGCATTGAATCTGGACGAGAATCTGGACGAGTTTAGGGCGTGGTGTCCAGCTTCTAGCTCGGACTTCCTATGGAAGATCCAACCGTTGATCGGCTGCGGAATTCCTATATCTACCACCCCTCAAAATTTCAGCTCGATCCGGCCGTCCAAACTCCCGGAACCTTCCGATTAGTGCATCAATTTTTGGATATGTTTTCTGCGCGAAAATGAATCCGACCCGAGTTCGTCTTTTTTATGAACGGGATTTCAGACATCCTTTTTGAAGGAAGTTTTGTATGGGGTGTTGTGTTTTGTTTCCGAACACATCCCACTATCTTCAATATCATGCTGGTGTCAAACCAGTCCGGCAATATTGCTCCACGGCTGCCGACCTACGCTAGACACGTCGTCACTTTGTTGAGCCGAGCTCAACTTCTCCGAATCATCATCTCGGCAAGCCGAACAAGGGTCCGGCATCGCGAAGGATAAATCATCACCAACATCGCCGCCCCATGATTACACGGAGCGGGCATACCGGCATCGCCGCACGGTCGCTTCACCAAGCCGGCATCGACCACGTCACGACCTGCATCGGCAGGGCCGCACTATTGCTTCTTCAAGCTGGTGTCCATCACGCCGACCTACTTCGACATCTCGGCTGGACCGGGGGCTTCGCCGTCTCTTCATCAACCTACTTCGGACACTTGGCGTTGCTAGCCGACCAGCTCCGTCACGTTAGCTGGACCGAGGGCTTTGCCTCGGCGAGCCAACCTTTGTCAGCATTGCCATGCCGTCGTTTTATCGCCCATCAGGCAATGGGTGCGCGGATCGAGTCCCCATTTTGGGAATCACCTCCCTTCGGATTACTACAACAAATAAACCAGGTGCTATTAATCCCAGTATTTTTTGCTTGTTTGGGTTCATTTTTCCTAAGGAATTATTACTCTGGTTTGTCCATCATATGTACACAGGTCTATCAAATGGTGGCCGCATTAACGGCAGTCGCATGGTGGTTCGGTCAGTTTTCGTACATAGTCCGGCAAACGCCGCATTCGGAGCTCGGACCGACCTGTGAATTCAGGCTTTGCCACGCCTTTACCGCATCATGCCGACGACCTGCATCGACATTGACTTCGGCGCCAGGCCATATTTCTTTTATTACTCACTTTGCATAAATTATTTATTATGCAACGATTTATTTAATTATCATTATTACTATTATCTCCGGTTTGCACCATTTTTTGTGCACAGGAAAATGATCCGGGAACTTCGGCGTCACTCTGCCGGTCTGCATTGACCGTGCTATGTCACCACTTCGGCGTGTCGAGCTCTCTGCTCCGCCACCTCGGGACCGGCTTGGGGGATGGAACCTTGTCCCGCATCAAGCTCCGACCGCGTCGTCAATACCGAACACATTAACCAGCTAAGTTGCATTCATGCTCAAAGCTTTAATTTCTAACTTGTGTTCGGTTCGACCTAGCATTATACTTTTTTGGAAAAAAATTGCTTGTAAAAAATTTCCTTGTCCAAACTTTGTTTGTGACGCATAAATTCAAATACCCAATTCATTTGGGGCTTCCTTCATGAAGCTTTTCCTCTTGCATATGATTATACTTGTACGGCTTCGTTCCTTGTTCGTGTATTATGCCACAATATGCACCATACTGACTTAAGCGATTTGCAAGCTGGGTTGCCTCGCTCCTGTGTTTACCCCTACGTTCCCGATTGTTTGGCTAGGGAGTAAAGGGAGCACATCTGCGATTGTCACGATCGGGTCACCCGAACCGGACCTCGACTGGTGAAGCGAAAGCTAGCGCTCTTCTTGTTTTCAATAATGGTCGGCACACAACGGAACTCATGAGTACAAAAATCTATTGCACAAGTCTCATATTAACAATGAGCACCGAGGAAAGGTATCGGTGGGGTACTATTTTCTTGAAGATGCTTCTTACACTTTATCAGTAATATAGCATAAGTTCCCTGAGCGCACTTTGTCTGTTACAGCCTTATGACCTGATTGCCTGGTTATTGGAAACACGTCGATATTCTCGACAGATAGAGTACATAACACTTTTCGGTCCTTAACCGAAGAGGGAGAAGCCGACGGTCGGTTAAGACGCGTTTAAAGTTCGGTTGAACATAGATATGATATAAGTACTTCGGTACATACAATCATTCTTTTACCCAAGTCACTTGGGGGCTCTTATGTTTATTTGAGCCATTTTATAATAAGTGTTTTTCTTCTTAGTCGTTGCAGAGTTTTTATTATTATTTATCACTCCTTTTCTCGACACGAGTGTGCTGTCACTAGCCTGGGAGCCTAATTTCTCTCTCAAAACCGCTAGAGTTTAGTTTTCTAAACTGGCCTAATGAGAAGTACTCCGCCTTCGTGATGGGAGGCCGAAGCCGTAGGCTGACCCGCAAGTCTTGAGATAGGATGTGTCATGTTAAAGCACGCAGAAGCACTTTTTTTCTAAAGTCAATTTTCGATTGGCACCGAACACTTGATCTTGTTCGGATGTCATGTTTTCTTGACGTTTTTGGTTTTCCAAGCTTTTGGCACTTTTAAACTATTTGTGTATTTTCAGCACAAGTCTCGCGATTACTGCAACGCCGGACACCTTTAGAGATTCGGCAAAAACATTCTCGGATATTGCTATATATGCATCAGTTTGAATTGTGTCTTGATCAATAGTTGGGTTGCGGCTCCGCTTGCCTCCTACATTCCGCTTTGTTGGCTAGTTGTGCAAAGGAGAACCACTGCGATTGTGCTTCCAGCTCGCATGGTCAAGCACCTCGATGGAGAAAGCCAAACCGAGCTGTCACAATAGGTGTAAACTGGTCAGCGATCTGATGACTATATTAAATGACGGGCCATTCATAAAATTGGCCGAAGTGTTTCCGGCTTGACCTCGATTGTCGCCGAACACTGCCGGGGGCTAGTAACTGCCCTCCCAAAATAAATCCTCAATATTTTGCTCTTACATTGGAGCTGAGGTTTCATGATCATGCTGAGCATGACAACCCAAAGAAAGGAACCGATAGCGGGACTATTTTCTTTGGAAGACATTTCTTCTGTTAAACAGTAATATAACATATCTCTCTGCGTACCTTTGTTTATAAAACCGTATGGCCAGATTGCCTTGTTTGTCGTAAATCTTTGCCCTCATAAAGGCTTTATAAAGTAGGACAAACACCCTCGACTCTTGCCGAGGAGGTTAAGCCGATGGTCGATCAACAAAGTTTTGTACAATGCGGATCCGAGCATTAATGACGTAAAGTACTTGGATACATAGAGTCATTACACATAATTGGTGATTTTACTATGGATATCAATCCTTAATTCGCCACCCGTGCCCGCATTAAGGCTCGGGGCTCTTGGGCTTCGGGCTTATTATTTACAAATATTAAAGGGCACATCGATCCCCGATCGGTGTTGCCACCCGACCGGTGTCTCGGGGGCTCTTGCATTGCATGTCCAATGCAGAAAATTTTAAGTGTATCTGATCTCGAGGAGATTTTGATCCTCGGGTTGGTCGGCCGCACCCAACCTGAGTCTTGAGGATCGAGCACGCCACTTTTGTGTCCCAAAGTATTCTGCCGAGCTAGGACTTGATCCTTAGACCGATTTTGCAAATCAACTTGAGTCTCGCTGCTCTGAGGATCAGCGGTCTTATGTCATCCTTCATGTGCATCTCGGGTTTTAGACCGATACCCACCTTGAGGGCTCTGGCTATGCATCTCGGCGGAGAATAAATTGCACCAATCAAAAATATTGACAAAAATCGGCCCACATTTGGGGTGGTGCACCACCTCGGAAGCAGTCCGGCATAAAGCTTGGGCGCTAGTGGCTGGCTCCATAGAGGGCATTTCCGGCATTAAGCTCGGCTAAACTCCTTCAAACTTCTTTGAACCAAGGTGATTCTGACACCTCGGATCTGATCCGGCGTTGGAGCTCGGATACATAGTCCGGCGTTGGAGTTCGGATCTGATCCGGCGTTGGAGCTCGGATACATAGTCCGGCGTTGGAGCTCGGATACATTCGGCGTTAGAGCTGGAAGCGGTCGGCGTTGGTGCTCGGCTGCAAAAGATACCTCGAATGCAGTCGGCGTTGGAGCTTCGGACGCAAGAGGGCGCTGCCGCCGGAACAACTTCAAACCCGATGTGTGGCATAAAATAACAAGGCATTGATAAAGGCGGAAACTTAAAGGGTTCCTCGGATACCCGGCGTGTAAACTCGTCGAATGCATTTGGCGATCCTCAAGATCGAAGATGAGAAGATTTGTTGAACCAGTTTTCAAGACCGACGACCGAAGATGAAGAACAGTTCGGAAGAATCGAGGCGTCCCCAACGAAGACCGGTTCAGGGGGCTCTCGACGGTGTCTGTACTAGGGGTACTCACCACGTCGTCTCCGATCGGTTGGATTGGGCCGAGGATCCCCATGGCCGTATACTCATGGGCGGTCCGGACGGTTGCCGCATACAAGGAAGATTCCACAAGACTTGGCGATCAAGACAAGGACTCCTCCCCACCGGCGTATTCGGCTAGGACTCTTGTTATCCTAGGCCTCTGGTGCATTATATAAACCGAGGCCAGGCTAGTCGATAGACATATACAACAATGATACCATAGGCTAGCTTCTAGGGTTTAGCCTCTCTGATCTCGTGGTAGATCTACTCTTGTACTACCCATATCATCAATATTAATCAAGCAGGAGTAGGGTATTACCTCCATCGAGAGGGCCCGAACCTGGGTAAAAACATCGTGTCCCTTGTCCCTTGTTACCATCCGCCTAGACGCACAGTTCGGGACCCCCTACCCGAGATCCGCCGGTTTTGACACCGACAACCGTTATAGTAATCCCTCGACTTGTAGGATGGGATCGATCATCTTTGTTGAGACTTCCGCGGAGGTGGCGGCGAAGTGTGAACGTGCAGTCATTGAGGAAAAGATGGACTTGTGGGTCAAAGCCGTTGATGCATTGAATGCGGCTTGTAGAGATTTTTCAAAGTATTATGTGTCGAAGTGCGATGATGCCAGAGTTAAGTTATACCAAGCTAAAGAGAAAAACATAAGCAACCTCAAGAATGAAGAGAAAAATCATAGACGCACTCTTGCAAGGCAAATTGCATTGTGTGGAACAAGGGATGAAGTGAATGAGATGGACTTTAACAACCCTGGCCAGATCATGATTGGCTAGTTAGGCAAGCATCATCGGCGATACTTAGTCGGTCAACTCGTTGGGCTTGGGTCCGTGAAAGAAATGATGTCATT
The DNA here is from genome assembly GCA_021605205.1 of Aegilops longissima. Taxonomy (NCBI): domain Eukaryota; kingdom Viridiplantae; phylum Streptophyta; class Magnoliopsida; order Poales; family Poaceae; genus Aegilops; species Aegilops longissima. The sequence goes on along the minus strand of CM038682.1, from coordinate 615,249,865 downwards.
TGTTGCAACCCCGGGCCGTACGACAAAGATGTCGTGTTGATGGAGTAGTAGAGGGGGTTGAAACAAATGATATTGTAGTGTCATTTGGACTGTAATGGCATGTACCCTTATCATTTATGCAACCTATGTCATTTTGAACCAGTGAGAACATTATGTAACCTAGGTCATTATAAATAAGTTATGCTTTGTGTTTGTATTGTATCATTTGATTTGAGTTATGGTTTGTTCCATTTCATGTAGCATGGAAAACATGACCCCGGAGCAGTTGAAGAAAGTATATGAGAAGTGTTGTGGCATTGCATCTAAGAGTTTGGCGGCAGCGTCTAAGAAGATTGTACCGGAGCGACAACTTGCTATCAAGAGGGAGCTTGAAGCATGGTTCAAGAGCAATGATGAGGAGTTTGCTGCCATGATGGATTTCAACAAGTATCCATTCATGGAGGAACCTTCTGATCTTAAGGAGAGAAAAGTTTACAGTAGACTTGTGAAAGAAAAACAGAAGATACTTGATGAGCTGCATGAGAAGGCATATGCTTGCAGACATTCTGTGGCAACAAAGATATTTTTCTCTATGAACATAGAAGAATTCCGCGAGCTGGACTTGAGAAAACCCGGACAGGTCATTGGATGGGCAATCACACAAGGCAAGTCAGAGATTCCGGAACGCCATGCCCGATGGGCCTGGTTCGGCGAAACGAAAGGTGTGTTGGAGAATTGGGCGGGATCGTCGGATTATCAACTGAAGCCTAATCCTGATCGTGACGCACAAATTGAACGTCTTATGCGTTTTAGATCTTTCTTTCCAAAGTAGAAAATGTATGCTCCGAGCTTGAGCTTCGTAGTTTGAAGTTATGTCATTCGAATCGCTAGAAGGGGGAGATGGACATGGATCAGTTATTTATGTCTTTGCTACTTGATCATTTGTAGTTTGAACTTATGTATTCAAATCGTTAGAAGGGGGACATGAATCGTTAGAAAAGTGTCATTTGTGGATGTAATGAACTATGCTCAGTTATTGATGTCTTTGCTACTCGATCATTTGTGGATGCTTTGTTCATAAAAATTTGTAAGAAATGGAAAGGCAAAGGGCAAAAAAATAAAGGCACCTACCGCCATAGGCCCCGGCGGTAGGGTGGCCAACCCTACCGGCAAATAATGGCAGACTTGGTCACAGAAAAATGGCCAACCCTACCGCCATAGGCACAGGCGGTAGGTTGACCAACCCTACCAGCAAATTAGTGGCTTTTTGGGTCACAGACAAATGGCCAGCCTACTGCCATAGTCTCCGGCGGTAGGGTGCCCAACCCTACTGTAAAATCAGTGGCCGACTTGGTCACGGAAAAGTGGCTGTTAGGATGGCCAACCCTACCGCCATGATCCCCGACGGTAGGGCCTTACCGCCGAGCCTGCTGGCGGTAGGGTGGCCAACCCTACCGTGGAACAGGGGACCGTTTCGGTGACAGAACATTTCGCCAACCTACCGCCATACCCCCCGATGGTAAGCTTTCATATCCTACCGCCATGAGGTCTGGCGGTAGGGTGCAAAGCAGAGCAGAGTCTGCTCTAATTTTCTTCTTCATCATTTGAAGACAAATCAAGTCACAGCAACAGCAAAACAAACATAGTTCATGACATAGTTTCATCAAATCGAAGACGTAGTTCATCACAAGTTTCACAAATCGAAGACGTAGTTCATGACAGATTTCACAAATAAAGTACATAGTTCATGATAGGTATCACAAGTCAAAAACATAGTTCATCACATGTTTCTCGAATCGAAGGCATAGTTCATGACTAGTTTTTTGAAAGGAAGGCCTTATTGGGTCACACGAGGCCATTTTCCTTTTTTGTCGCGTGCCTCATCCTCCTCTTGGGCTTCACGAGCCCTTGCAAGCTTTCTTGCTCTCTCCTCTTGACGAGCAATCTTCTCCTTGCGTGCCCTCTCCTCTTCACGCTTCTTGCGCTTCATCCTCTCCTTTTCACGACACTCTTCATCCAAGCCTCTCTGAAATGCTTCTTCAAACAACCGCTGCCTTCTTAGACAATCTCGATGTTGATCTTTCTTAACATATTCTGGCACATCTTGATCTATCCATGTGAAGTACTTACAAAGTGGAGGCGGCGACTAGGTACGAATAAAGAACAAATGTGGTCATTAGTAAGATAGATTCAATGGTTGACGACATGTTTGAACTTAAACAACTTACCGGCGGTACATCATAGGCGTGAGTTGGACGAGGACGATCGTAGGCATAGTTGGGACAAACAAAATATCTTCTTCCTTCCGTCCATGATTTCTTGCGGTCGGTGGATACCTTAACTTTGCAAACATCTCCACGCCAACATGATGGAGTTCTCATATCTTTGTCCTTCACCTTATCCAACTCGGCGTCTGTCCACTTGTCCGGCATATCCTCGCGGTTAGCACACGGTGGCCTCGTCACGGAACCGGAAGAAGCCATGCCAATAAAGACAAATTTGGTAGTTAGTAAAGTAAAAAAAACATGTATGTATGCAAACAAAGAAATAAACAAGACCAAATAACAAGTACCATTCACCTTATTTCAACCATCTGGGTTAAGCAAGATGTCAATAGGCCTTCCTCTATCAACCATTCTCGTCCTACGACCACGGCCACCGGTGACCGCCCCCCCACGCCTTCTAATACTGTCTCCTCGTCCACTACCGCCAAGATTCGTCCGTCCTCCACGCGCACCACTCCTGCCTCCTCGTCCACTACCACTCCTACCTCCTCGTGTGCCACCGGTACCTCCCCTTCGAGCACCACTTTGACTAGGATCCGGAGTGTTGGCATCGGTCCGTGGCTTTTTGGTGCATTTCCTAACATTGTGTCCCGGCTCGTCACATTTACCACAACTGTTGATGTCCGGTGCCTCCATGAAATGGCCGCTACCAAATTGTTTCATTACGGTGTATCCAGCTAGGTCATCCATGTCACCCCTAAACCTCTTCTTTCTTCTTCTTCCCTTTGTAGGCACCATGAGTTCGGGGTCGGGGACGATGTGTGGCCCATGATACTCAGGCCACTGTGACTGATCTAGGAAGGGATGAAACCTAGGAGCCCATGTCAACCTCGTTCGTTCCAATGTGAACTCATGCAACCGCAAGGTGGTACCATCGGATACTTTCAAGTTTCTGAACCTTGCGACGGTCATCACATGCGAGCAAGGCCAATGATACTTGTGAGGTCTCTCGCACTGACACCACCGGGTCTTGAGGCGCACCTCATATGCTACTCCACCGTATGTCATGTCGTCCCTTGTTGTGCCACCCGGCTCATCGACTTGGTAGATTTGTTCCTTTTCATTGAAACTAATGATTTGTTGACGCCAAGACTTGCGCGCTTGATGCTTCAACTAATCCTCAACTTTGAAGGGAAATTCCATTTTCTCACCTATCCATTTGGCCGTCTCTTCGGAATGCCTCAGAAAATACTCGTTGAGCTTGAAGAAGGTATATTTCACTATTGAAGTGACCGGCAAAGAACGGACACCCTTGAGCACATTGTTGAAGCATTCCACCATGTTACTTGTCATGTCTCTGTATCGGAAACCTCCTTCGTCGTAAGCACGTGACCACTTATGCTTCTCCGGAAAATTCCTTGTCAAGAATTCTCTCCCTCCTTTGTTCTTTTCCAACGCCTCGAATAGCTTATCATAGCGGCTTTGGAATGTGGCGGTGTTGAATGCCACACAAACATGGGTAAGATCTTTGCAAAACTCCTTACTCTTGCATGCACGGTAAAAGTTTGCCACGAAATGCCTCATGCACCAACGGTGTTGGAGCTTTGGATAGCCTGGAATATCAACTTCTATTGCTTTGAGAATCCCATGATGGCGATCCGATAAGATGCACACCTCTCTTTTGGGGCCAATCACCTTCGTCCTCACATGATCCATAAACCACTGCCAATTATCATCGTGCTCGAAAGGCACCAATGCAAATGCCACCGGCAACACATTGTCATTGGACGAGTGGGCCATTGCTACCATCAACGTGCCCTTGTACTTTCCGGTCAAGAACGTGCCATCAATTGACAACACGGGGCGGCAATGCCTAAATGCATCGATGCATTGACCAAAGCTCCAAAAAGCTCGATGAAACACTCCCTCAATTGACTCCACCGGATGGCGCATTCCTGGGTTCCGATGAGCAATGGCTGCCAACATCTTGGGAAGAATGTTATATGCGGCCTCATAATCATCATGCAACATCCTTATAGTGTTTGCCTTCGCCATCCACGCCTTTCCATACTTGACCGGGTACCCGAATCTTTCGAAGACCGAACTCATGAGGAACTTCACCTTCACGGTTGGATCATGGGATATCTCATTCAACAATTTATAGCCTAGATACTCGAACGTGAGTTGGCGGTGTCCCTTGCTTCGGTCCGCTTTCTCTGGCGGTATGCACTTGTGGGTGGCCACACAACTCTTCAACTCCCATTGCCCGGTTTCCTTGATCTTTCTTCCACGGACCTTCCATGGGCAACCTTCTTTGTCACATTTGATTGTGTAGCGCATTTTTTTGTTGGAATGACCAACAACGAACGGCCTATGGTTCTGAATGGCATAGTCACTCAACCATATCTTGAACTCTTACAAACAACCAAACTTGATCCCTTTCTTCAAATGAGCATTCTCGTCCTCACCCGGTGGCCTTGGATCACCCATCCTCGGGCAAGGCGATGGTTCGATCAAGCCCAACCTCATGCCACCATCAACAATGGCCTTGTCGGCAAGGCTAAGATCATGAAACAAAGAGGGTCCTCTTTCCTTGCCATTGACCTTCTTGTAAATTTGATTTTCTTGCGGCGTGAATCCATCCTCATCCAATTCTTCCGATGGACCCTCATCATCCGACTCATACCTACACATACGGCTATAAGGTAGGTTCCGGTCCATGTCTTGTTGATGCACAATGACATCCAAGTCACCAATGGGATTGTAATGAATCTCTTCTTCTTCCGCATACACATCATCTTGAGCAATAGCATCTCCATCAACATGAGCAATGGCATCTTCATCAACATGAACATTTGCATGTTCATCAACATGAGCAACGGCCTCATCTTCAACATGATCATCACCTACAAGAACTATTGCTCTAGCATTGATGTCATCTTCATTTGGTTGGCTACTTGGTGGTTGGCTAGCCGCATTGTGGTCATACACCACGACGGCATCATGTATTGGGGAGGACACATTCCGGTTCAAGTCAAGTAGTGGCCGAGGAACTTCAACCTTGAATTGTCTTGGGCAAATAACTCAAGTGACTTGTCTTGTGATCCCTCAACTTTCTCCTTATACACATCCCAATGCAATTGAGAGGTGATGGGCATACTCTTTAATCGGGATCTTACTCCCACTCCCACATCATAACGTCCAATAAGCTTCACACCATCACTTGGGTTAATCCAATTGAGGACGTTTCTTACTTTCACGACAATATCATCATAGCTCGGGCTTGTGTCAAAAACCATGGCCTTCTCCCCTTCGTCGGCATTTCCATCCATGAAAGCCGCCTTGTCCAAATAATGCACATTCACTAGTTTATCCATCTGAAAACAATGGAACAAAATTGAGTCATCCATGGACCGGTCATTTCATATGGATGAACTATCTAAAATATAAGGTTTTGAATCTAACAACTAGTTTACCTTAATCATAGCACTAACCCTAACCCTAACCCTAACCCTAACCTAACTAAACCCCTAACCCTAACTCTTAAGCTAGCTTGCCACAACAAAGAGTGACACATATTACTTAGATCAACCATGAATGCACAATAAATGCTAAACTAGAGGAAGAACTAGGGGGTTGCAAAACTAGTTCATTCCAACAAAACTAGATGATTTGAACCAACCAAATGAAGGGGGGATGGGGGAGGTACCTTGGGTGATGCAAATGGCCTCGATCCACGGGACAAATCTCAAGCAATGGAGGTGGATCTAGTGGGTGATTGGGTGGGGGAGAAAAGGGGGAGAGAGTGTGAGCTCGGCGAGGAAGAAGATGAGTGGAGTGGGTGGGTGGTGAGTGGACCCCACCAAACCTTATCTGAAGGACCCTACAGCCGACGGGTGCGGCGGTAGGTCCCTTTGCCACGTCAGACCCCGTTAACAGCCAGACGGCCGTCAAAGCACCCTACTGCCAGGGCGGACGGCGGTAGCCTGTGCAAATCTACCGCCAGGGAGGACGGCGGTAGCTAAAAGGGTCAAATGTTGAAATAATTTCAAACCGGGGTCAGATTCTGATTTTAGACGTGAAGAGGGTCAAAACACGAAATTTTGCCGTCTGCTGCTTGATCAGATCACTCACTGGCATTGGTCACCAGAGGACTGGGAGGAGTACCGGCGTCGTACCACCAGCACGGCGTAACTGCCCGGCGCACCCTTTTTAACCGTCTTTCACACAGACATGTCCTGACAGAGCCGGTCACACGCACAGCCAACAACCACCTTTAGCCTGCCCCGCAGCTGCTGCTGCGACGCACTTTCCACTGGAAAGAAAGGACCGCGCGTGCGACCGCTGTACGTGCGATCGATCGGGCTAGCAGGGCAGGACAGAGAAGCTTCCATCCGTCGTCCTGCACGCACGCCAGACGAACTCACTGACACGCGTATCTGAGTGGAGCCGAGCCGTGAAAGCGCGCTCGTGCCCACTCGATTCCCGCTGGCGCCATTAATTTCCTTTCACCTTTTTTTACGGAGCTCTGCCGGTCGACGCCATGGACGGACCCATGATTGGCTGCTCGAGCGAGCGGGTGATTGAGCGAGCGAGTCGTAGTACCGGATGCACGGCGGGCCGATGGGTTGATGGATCGGGAGGAGGAGGATGCAGTTATTGCCGGCCAACTTCTTGCGAGTCTAGTGTTCTCCCCCATGGCTCGGCTGCGAGTGCATGGACGGTGGCTTTGGAACTGGCGTAGTTAACCTGCAGTGCAGCGCGCGCGTCAGTGCATGGCATAGATTTGTTCAGTCCTGGATATAGGAGTAGCAGCTCACACTTGACTGCCTGATGAGTTACCACGTCCATCATGGGCACGTCGTATCGTGCATCCACGCATGCTTTATTGTTGTGGAGTAGGAGCGGTACTGTCCTCCACTCGTCTTCTCCGTTCGGAAATGTATACGGGTAGTACTCCACTGGCTTGAGTGTCAGAAATCAGCCCTGATCATCAATTAATTTCATAGTATGGTGAGATATTATGTGATACTACTATAAAAATGATAATGCAGTTTGGCCCATGCTCAAAAAGAGATCTTATGTTTGCCGTTTGATCCATATGCACACAAGGAATTTATAGGAGTAACCCTTGGAAACAAATGACAACCAGCTGGAGTATGTAGGAGTAGCACCGAGCAGGGAGCAACAAGAGTGATATCGAAAACCAAGGGCTCATTCGGTTTGGAGGATTTCATAATGTAGAAACTAGGACTAGTATAGGAATTTTATATAGGATGGCACTTACCATCCTAAGAGCATCTCCAACAAGCAGCTTAAAGCGCCGTAGCATAAAAACCTATTAGCGGCAGCGTTGCTTGGCTGGTTTCTTGCACATACTGCTTATTTGGCTCCGGAGCCATATTGAAATGCAGTGTATGCTTCCAAAGAAGAAACGCTAAAATGCAATGCAGCGACTAGAAATGTGCATTTTTTTAAGTTGAAATTTTTAAAAAAACTAGATAGATTGCATAGATTAAACGATACAAAGGTATTTTACATCCGAAACATAGATTGCATAAAATAAAAACGACAAACGATAAACATAGATTGCATTAACAAAAAAAACTACTCTAAGTCGCTACCATCATCACAACTATCATCCTCGGCGATGTCGTCCGAGGTAGATAGCCATATGTCCAGCCACCGCTCATCGTTCGGCGTGAAGAACGACCGCCCACCTCTTTGCAACGAGGTCGGATGCGCATTCGCCAACGCCTTCCGCCGACGCTTTGTCCAACCGCGACGCGGGCGCTTTGCGTGTCTCCTCGCGGCGCCTTGCCCGATAAGGCTTGCTCGTGGCGGCGTCCTCCGGGTGGCGCTGGCGCCGATCCGCCATGACCTCTCGTCCTCTGGCGGCGAGGAGGCGGCGTTGCCGCTTCGGCGTGCTCCGCACGGTCTTCCGCCGTGTTGAGCGAGGCGAGGGCGAGTTGGCGCTTGCCGCCGCATCGCACGCTGGGGCGGCTGTCGCACCGTCCGTCGTGCCAAAGCGGCCGGAGTTCGCCGGGCGTATCTCCGCGTGTGTAAGCTGCCGTTGGCGCGGCGACGCCATGATAGCCGGACGCTCCTCAACGGCGCGGCGGCATGGCGGGGCTGGCGGTGGCGGGCGAAATGGCGCGGCGCGGCGAGAGAGAGAGAGGAGAGGGAAGAGTGTGTGGAGAAAGCGCGCGTGGCGCAGCAGCTTTTATAAGCGGCGCTGCGCTAAATCTTCTTGTATGCTGGCGCCTTTACGCGGTAGCATAAGCGGTTCAGCACAAGCTTGTTTCCCTGCAGCCATTGAAATGACAAACCCGCCCAGCGCTAAAAGCTGCGTTTACCCCGCGCGCGCGTCGTTTGGGGCGACTGTTGGAGATACTCTAAGGAATTGACTCGCCTCGTTCCTACGCGTAAAATGAACTTTGAGTGGATGTGTAATTTCCTGCAAAAATACAGGAAATGAATAGTATTCCTACAAAATTCCTGTACACATTTCCTATAAACCAAACGCATCTATAGGAAATTTTCTTCCGAGATCCTTGTTCCTATGTGTTTCCTATGAAAATCCTTCAAACCGAATAGGCCCCAAAGGGGATTACCAATAATAAGAGCTGGGGGCGGGGCTCGTCTCTTGCAAATGAGGTATCCCTCCCACGCCATAAATGAGGTCGCCAAGCGTGTAGGTGGGGGAGTTAATTACCGGGGTTACGTACTGGCAGGCAGCGGGGAGGGAGTGGTTATGTTGCCACTCGGCCACAGTTCACCGACAGCCCACCCCGGCAGCGCAACGGGGGCCCCATCTTCCCTTCCCCCAGCAAGCTCTCGCCGGAGAGACTTTTCTCTCCTTTGATCTTTGTCTTTCCCTCTGGCCGGGCTGAGCTTTATCACTTGCTACACGCATGCTGTTACAGCTTCCGACCCCACGGCTCCAACCTCCCTCCGTAGATTACAGGGTAGATAATTGCTAGCTGAATTGCCTGCCCTTTAGGCACAACTACATATGTTGTATACTTGCATTCAACTTTGTATCAAAATGTAAGGCGTTCTTGGTTTTGCATATGGCGTAAAAAGACGTCTTACATTTTGTTATGGAGGGAGTAGTACAGTACCTACTAGTTAGTCACTAATGTCACAACTTCCATAGGGAGTAGTGAATTTCAACCTGAAACTAGAGTTGTAACTTGTAACTCCTGAAAGTAACTTTGTCCTGGTAAGATGATAGGTAGATTCGGTGCGTGTACTGCATGGTCACACGAAACCTGTTCAGAAGCTCTCCTTACACTGGGTGCACACATGACAGTACTCCAATGTCCTAGCGCAGTAGCAGTACAAGCATGGAAGCAGCCCAACCGTCAACAGATACGTGGAACGCAAGGCACAAGCACTCACACTTGAAGTTACCGCCACTGGCCACCCCCAAACCCCCATTCTTCACTACTCCCACGCTCTCCCTATCTCCCTCACGCCCACGCCCACGCGCATACGCAATGTAGGCCTATGTATGTATGCAAGCGGAAGCGTACGTGTATACGCATCGGCCTATCCATCTTTCTATCTAACCACATTTAACGCTCTGCAAGTACAGGGGGTCCGAGGGGCAGTGCAGTAGCTTATATTCACTGGGAGCAGCAGGGCCTTCGCTCCTCCCCACACTACACTGCTCCCCCCACTCTTCCGTGGAGGAGGCCGGGCTCACACTCACTCACTCACTCGCACTGCCACACTGCCCGCTGATCATTCCCTCCCCTCTGCCAGTCCTCCTCCCTGCCAGAGAATCTCGCCCGCTCTGCATTCCGCAGAGAAACATCATGGTACAGTCCAAGAAGAAGTTTCGCGGCGTCAGGCAGCGCCACTGGGGCTCCTGGGTCTCCGAGATCAGGCACCCTCTCCTGTAAGCCTCAGTGCCTCACCCCTAGCTCTCTCTCAGTAGCTGCTCTACTCCTACTCTCCGGCCTACTCGTGTAGCTATCCCACCGTGTCCTGAGAGATAGATACATTGATTCTAGTTTGAATTGCTACGTACTTTAAGGTTGCTTTCGTCGATTTTCTCTTGATGCGTTCCAAATGCATGCATGTGTGTTGTGTATGGTTTGCAGGAAGAGGAGGGTGTGGCTGGGCACCTTTGAGACGGCGGAGGAGGCGGCGAGGGCGTACGACGAGGCCGCCATCCTGATGAGCGGGCGCAACGCCAAGACCAACTTCCCCGTGCCAAGGAGCGCCAACGGGGAGATCATCGTCGCCCCAGCAGCGGCGCGGGACGGCCGCGGTGGCGTCGGCTCTTCGTCCTCCGGCGTGGCCGGTGCCAGCAGCCTGTCGCAGATCCTCAGCGCCAAGCTCCGCAAGTGCTGCAAGACACCGTCCCCGTCCCTCACCTGCCTCCGCCTCGACACCGAGAAGTCCCACATTGGCGTCTGGCAGAAGCGCGCGGGCGCCCGCGCCGACTCCAGCTGGGTCATGACCGTCGAGCTCAACAAGGAGCCGCCGGCGGCGGCGGCACCAACGCCCAGTGACAGCACGGTGTCGGCGACTCCTTCCTCGTCCACGTCCACGTCCACAACGGGCTCGCCGCCGGAAACAATGGAGGACGAGGAGAGGATCGCGCTGCAGATGATCGAGGAGCTGCTGAGCAGGAGCAGCCCGGCCTCGCCGTCACATGGGCTGCTGCACGGTGAAGAAGGCAGCCTCGTCATCTGAAGAAAAACATTGCACGGTTAAGAAAGTGTGATCAGGTCACCATCCCAGATCAAGGATCTGGTAGGGTGGTTGGCGCACAGGCAGTTAAGATCATTGCTCCACGTCGTAGGTACCAGCTGAGCATCTCTCCATCACGCACTACGTAAAATCAAGCTTAGGAAAACGATTAATTACTACTGTGTGTGTACGTGTGTGAAGCCCCGTGTATTTATAAATTAATCAAAGGCTTACTTGTATGTAAACTCTATGTATATGCCGTCACCGTCATGATAGTCACACTATGTATCAACATCATCAGAATATATAGTACTATATGATTACGTATATATCAGTGATGATATCGCTTTCTAATAAATGGAATAAACACCTTGCAATGCAGTACTCTTGTGCATTTGATTTCCTTTGTTAGACTACACCGATGAAGTGTTGTTTTCAGTCGGGCGAATTTAAGCGTTTCTCTTCATCAAAAGGATATCAGGAATATGGTGAGGTGATATTTGCACATTCTTGGTTTGACAAGACAGTCGTCTGTAAGCACTGTTCATTCTAGTCACGTAGTCGTAACCCTAATTAAGAACAAGGTTCCAAAAATTGTGTATGGACCATCATATGAATGCAAGCACAAAATTTTGAACATGTATGCAGTATGTTAGTACTTCGTTTAGCCGGAAGGAGTAATCACCGAAGATAAGAGAGAGCATGCACCCCGAGTTTTCCTGTACATCATCTCAACTCCACTAGTGACCTCAAAGAACGTAGTTAGCCCAAGAGCGTCAATGAGAATTTAATTGAGAAGTGAACTTACGAAATCATTTGGTAAGCCCAAACGAGATGACGAATACGATTTACCGAAGACATCTGTCAATCAATTACTCCTGCGCATGAGACTCTCCATGCAATTCCTGTATGTTCCCGTGTGTAACCCTCTTGTAATACAAGGGATCAGTCACGAATCATCAGATGCTCTAAGAAAATTGCTGCATGGAAACATCATCCGTCAGCTAGCTAGAGGCGAACTCAAATACGTCAGTGCATTAACATTAACATGCGTTAGTGCATCGAATTTGAAAGAATATCAGATTTTACATTTCTCAGTATTAAAATAGGTCCAGTTGGGAGATGATCAATAATCAGTAACCATGTTGGACTATGACTAGTACACAGGCCATACACACTACTGCACCAGGCTATGTGGACCAACAGATGACCACAAGGCATCAACTAAACCAAGATGGTGCACAAAACCACATGCATACAGAATTATAAATGCTAGGTTTTCATCCATATATATGCATTGTCACCTTCAAACAATTGTGTTTTGTGCTGCGACGCCAATGCAGCACGAGCTAGCAAGCAACAGTGTTAGCAGGATAAGATAACAATCATGTATGAAATGTTAAATGGGAAAAGAAAAGGAAGCACTAAAATGGGAGATAAAGATCCATGGTCCCCATATTATTTCCCTTTCTTATTTTCACGACACACACATATAGTCGCAATGAAGTGCAAATCAGCTCCACACGGTTGGTTCTATAGGTTGGTAAAGCACGCAGTCAATGCAGAAGGGCCCGGTCAGTTAGTTGGTCAGCCATAAAGTACAATCATGTCAGAAAAAATAAGAATAATAATAACAGCATGAGGATATATGCTAGCTGCCTGCCATTGATGCATACACTAGTATGAGGTCTAAGACAGTGGCACTACACATTAAGTAGTAGTGCAGTGGTACACAAAATGATGAAATGGTACCTGATTAAGACCTTGGTGAAATCCAATGGTGGTGGCCAGAAGCAAAAGCGATGCCAATATAGCGAGATCCCTACTGAGTTGGGATGCTTAGATACAAACAAATCAGTTTGCCTTTCTCGTCATGTCCTTGTTATCAGAAAAAGGTGATCACCACTTCAGGTCTCCATCCATCAAAACATAATAAATGGGCTCCGCACAGCAAAGCTGAAATATTATGACAATTAGTGCTCCTAATATGTCCTGCAGAACAAATTGTTAGATATATGATGCTCCAATGATTTAGGGTAGTGACACTGCTGCTGCTGCTATATTTTCTGAAAAAAATCATAGTAGTCCCGCCTTGACATCTTGTGGTGCCACAGTAGCTGGTGAAGGACCTCCCATGTTGCAAAAGCATGCATTCAATATGTCCAGTAGTGTAGGTGTACTGGTCCCCCAACATTAACTTTGCCCTTTGCTACACTCATTGGAATCAATCTGGCGATGCCATCCTAATCAACATTCAACATTTGTAAGGCATATCGCATTAAGTTACCCAGCGATGTTGACACTGTTATCCCCCAGATCCACCTAAAATGGCCCAAATTATGGTGCGTGTACATGCCAACTAATTGATTAATGACATTGTCAAGTGGATGGTAAAGATAGCAGGAGTATTACCCTGGCAATGCCAATGAGTAGAAAAATGCAAAGCTGCTATGTTTCAACTTTTGGATAAAGAGGAGGCTGCAAACGTAAACTGTTAGACAAAGGGCGTCATGCATTCCTTAGCTTGTAAAAGTGAAGAATCAATTTTAAGTGTACATTTCCACTATATTCTACTGCTTACCAGCAAGGTGGCTGTGCTACGCCACGAACAACAGGAAACAAGGTGGAATTTGGTATACCCAAGAACAAGAACTTGTTTGACAGTTGGTCCGAATGTAATTAGTGGAAGGAGATGGCACGAGGGGGGAATTCAGGAGGACTGTGAAGGTTTGCATGGTCCTGCCCTGTCAGAGTTTGAAGGAGGAAGATTGGGAGAAGAGTGAACAGACGACCATAAGTTGGACAGATATGATAAGTATTTTTAAGGCAATTCACACATACAAAGAAAATTATTTAAAATAGAAGCTCACTGAAATTATTTCTCCCATAAACCACTCAAGGGATAAGTTCACACTAAGTTGTAACAAAAGACTATATCAGAGACTAATCATGTGCCAATTAATATAGAAGTGATTAGGGTTGAGAGTCTAATTTTTGCCAACAACCACTGGATTGTGATTTATAAACTGGATTAAGGATTCACAAGTAGTTCAAACGGAAAGCATCTCACCTAACTTGTAGTATTATTGGTATAGAAACTTGTAGGGTTAGGATCATAAGACTTGGTAATTGATATATCAGCAACCACACACTTGCAATGCATGGTCTCCACTGTAATGTATACCTTTTTGCGAAGACTATGCAATATATACTCAGATATGAGACAACATCATTTAAAAAATAAGTTTGCCTAAACTTCTTTCTCCGAAAAAACACCCGAAAGAAAAAAATGGAGTATTAACCATGCATGAAATAGTGAACCATAAATTTGCAATTAAGAAGTAAAGAAATTAGGGTTGATTAGGGCCGAGAGTCTAAATTTTGTCATTGTATTGTGACCTGTAAAAATTGAATCAAAGATTACCAGATGGTTCAAATCAAAAGTATACTACCATACTTTTATAACTATTCCGAGTTCCAAACACATTGGACTGCTGAAATATCCAGCGACTAAATTGCTATACTATGCAAAGCTATAGCGTAAAAGAGACCCAACATGAGAGAACCGCCAATTTACCATGTTTAGGAAGATGCCAACGAAACATGATATGTGCGGACACAGCTAATTCATAATGCACATAGGAAATGAACCTGCTCAGTAAATATTGGAATGCTTTGGTCTGCAGTTAGTGTGTACGCACACTCTGGGTTTATCGGTATCGGTACTTCTTTTATCAAAGATAAATCACATCTGGCACGCTTCTTCATGATAAAATGTGCAAAGCTCTTGCACATTCTCTAAAACATCACTCTAAAAGAATCAGGTCTGACCAGCATTTCTGCAAGCAGCTAGCTGTAGATCAGCCAACCACCCATTGCAAAGCGTTGGTAAGTATAACTGCTTAGTGTATGATCAGACCCCTACCCCTCTTAGGAGGGCTTAGTACTGCTGGTGGTCCTAGCTAGTTGTTAGATCTTGACACTATCAAAGGCTCATAGCCATTCAGAATGGTTATATGCTTGATGAATCATTATCTTGGGTTTATTTCAACAATCCTTTCCATAGAACAAAATAAATAATGCATACCCTTTATTTCAGTTTACACATACAGTACACTAAGACTTTCAGAACAACATTTTAGTATATGTCACAGTGTAACCGTGGTATGCATGCAGAAAAGACCCCCAATTTCGACCATCGTATAATACTAGAGAAAAATTTCCAAGACTACAGGCGGCGGTCAAAACATCGAAAAACTGAAGATTTACTCATTAATCTTGCAGAAGTACAGAGTTCTTTTTTCGAGTTTGAAGAAGTACAGAGATAAGGGGTAAACTTCTCAAGGAAGTAGTAAATGTTTTCTAGGATGTTTTGAGAATTCAGTGTTAATAGCGATGGCCCGACATGGTAATAAAAATGCAGACGAACATCTAGCATTGCAGTTGACCAGGCTACAGAATAGGTATGGAAGGCTACTCTATGCTAAATTGCTGCTTAAGTACCCTTTAGTTCTTTATAGATTTGAAAATAAACCTGTACTTTATGCTAACTTTTTGACAGCTCCCGCTGACATACCTTTGAAGAATGAATATATAGTGGTTTGCCTGGTCCTACTGGTTAGTGCCTACTTATTGCACATTACCAGCATTTTCTTTTTGAAAAAAAGAGTCCAGAAAGGCCAAGTGAACTAGTTCGAACTTCTGGACCAACAACTTTCATACGGCAATAGGACATAGATCAAATCTGATACTATTTAAAAAATATGCATGGCGCAATTGTATTTGATTCAAGTCTGGCATCAATATTGTGAAGTGTAATAATTTGTTCGTTTGAAAAATGTGAAGTCATGGTGTTGGTCTTGGTACATGCATAAACTGTTTATTTCGACAGCCACAATTTCAATTTCATCATTTCAATTCTTTTATACTTGAATGACGTTCGGTCTCACTTATTATTTGCAGCCTAAATAGTTGTGCAGATCTTCTATTTCTCAGAATAATATCCTTAAGCTAAACATAGACTAACAGACCTGAATGCATGGACCCTATGATAGTCAAGAAAATTTTTAACCAGAATATGATAGTCAAGAGTTATAGGCAGGTGATGACACTTAGAGCACAAGAACCCAGGCGAACAGTTTCAAGAGCATAAATGTGCCAGGCCTACATTGTGCAAAAGCAACCTTCAAAGCAACAATAGGACTGAGGTCATGTTATATGTATTTGTCCATTTACTTTCAAAAGATGACAAACGAGTAACCCACATATTATAAAATTTCCCTCTCAGTCTCATTTTAGAAATGGCCAGAGCGTAACTTAATTCCCAACCAAGTACAATCAATACAATAGAAGTATAACTTCTCTATACAAAAGAAGTTCAGAAAGAGCACATATTACCCGACATAATCAACCTATACCGGACACCTTGATTGTTTGATACTAGATATATCCACAAGCAACCAGGTCACAAATTTGACCCTATAATTCAATATGGAGGAGCAGGAGGTCTAGGTAGAACGTGGCAAACGGGTTAATCATTGCATTCCCGGGTGAAAACACAGAGCAGATTGACAACCAAGAAAATTCCTTAAGTATCTAGACTAGAAGGGACCAAAACTACAGCAAAAGAAGTCGCCGTAAGAGTAACAATGCTAAGGGGCATCGTACAATAAGGGAGCAAAATGACTCCATGCTTCTTGAAAGGAAACAGCAAATATCCTAAAAACAAAATGAGTTGAATGGCTGATTTGCACTAAATTATTAGCTACCAAGATCTGTCCAGCTTTCTGCTGGGAGAGTATAGAGTCACTCCTATATATGGTAAGACATCAATCACAGTTGCCTGTGCTAGAGCTAACCACACAAGTACAGAATCAAATGTTCTAAAGCTGTGATGTAACTCATTAACTACAAACAGATTCTAACAATTACTTTCACAAATCAAAAACTTGAACAACTACAATAGGATAAAGGAAAACTGTGAATCATACCTTTGTATTTGACTCATATATTGTTTACACTGACATAGGGGCAGATAATTTACATTTGTCATATGAATTTATGCTATAGAATGCATGTCAAAGAGACGAAAAGTCGCCACTGCACTCCGACAGGCTTCAGAGAATGAACAGACCAAGTAAAATCTTGCAGTCATCCTCAATCGCAAAGAAATTAACACATCCCCGTCCTCCATTCAAGATACTGCTTGGTGGAACTTTTCAGGTTAACTAAATATGACTTGGCATACTCTCAAAATCCACGATTCATACTCTGTCCATAAACTTGTTAGAAACAGTGGCAGATATTTCTCCTGTAATGAAAATTCTACAACTCCACAATGGTGACTACTTGTTCAGTTGTTCAAATCCTTTGTACAGCTTACTTTGTTTCCATCTGGTACATATATTACTGTCACCAGAGTTTTAGTCTTCCTGATCAAACATACTGCTGCTGAATGCTGAAACATCACAACCTGGTTAAAATGACGCAATTAGGTCTTGTGGAAGTGCTCGAAAGAGTTACATGGCCTATAAATACCTAAATGTCATTGACTTTAAACAATCTAAATCATCCAAACAACGGTGCAGAAGATTATAAGGTTCAACATTGTAGGATCAACCAGCCTACTATAGATAGTGGTACCAACTATCACACATCTCAATTTCTCCATTTCTGGGGCAAAGGATCGCCATAGAGAAGTTTTAAAAGGTAGATCCTTTTGAAGCACTATTGCTTGCTCTTCCACCAACAGGAGCAACTGCAAATGGTCCTTGCTAGTCCATAAGTGCCACAACTGCACATTTGAACAACTAGAGATTTTGTCAACTGGGAACATAACTGTTTCTTTGCAGATACCTAGCATTAACAGAGTCAAAAGCTTCCATTATTTGGCCACATATGTACTTGCCATGTCACCCACATACAACACAATTGTGCTCTTTAGGAAGGACTCTTCCCTGCTAAACATACCATAGCAGGAAGTCACAGAACTAGCAAATTGTCATCCAGCTTCGCTTGAATCAGATGCATGAGACAGGTAAAGCACCTGCATAGTGCACATTACTTCGCAAATATAAAATGAACTTGCAATGCCAGAGTTATTAACAAGAATCCGTGCTTTTATCTGACATTCATCTGAATTCAAACTTCAGATGCATTGTAAATAACTACTACTAGCTCGAAACAACAAGCATTCAGAAATTATGTCCAGAAACCTTAACCTCCCAAAAGCAGCAAAACCAACAAAAGCATTGCCGATAAACCAACAAAGGCAATAGTCACATTTGCACTCAAGCCACGCATCCACATGGCCACGTGGATACGATCACAAGGAGGTCCTTACTACTCCCTCAGTTCCTAACTACTCCCTCCGTAAACTAATATAAGAGCGTTTAGAATACTAAAATAGTGATCTAAACGCTCTTATATTAGTTTACAGAGAGAGTATTTGTCTTTCTAGAGATTTCAACAAGTGACTACATACGAAGCAAAATGAGTGAATCTACAGTCTAAAATATGTCTATATACATCCGTATGTGGTAGTCCATTTGAAATCTCTAAAAAGACAAATATTTAGGAACGGAGGGAGTACAACATAATCTACACCGCGAAACCTAAAATCCTGCCAAAATTTCGGGGGCAGCTCCTAAAAATTCGCCCTCGCCTCGCCTGGCCACTCCCCGTCTCCCCCCGTTCGAGCCCCGCGAAAACCGGCCCGCGTTTCCGCGTTCGTGCGCACCCAGAGCAGTCATCTCGGCTCAAGGTAGTCACGCGTTTCCCTTCGTCCAGAAACACGAGAGTCGATTAGGAGAGGAAACTTTCGGTATACCTCGCAGCGCGGCGGAGCGGAACGGAGACCAAGTGGACACGCGCCGGGTATCGTGTACGGGGACGGCGAGGGATTCGCGTCGCCCGTGAGGTGAGCGGCGCTGCACATTGAGAGACGCCAAGACGGGGAGGGGATGCGAGCCGACTAGCCGAGACCGACGCGGCGAAGCAAGAGAGATCGAATCCTAGTGGGCTCGTGTTTGGGAGTCTTCTTCATTGTTCAGTTGGGCTGTGGACAACAAACTTGAAAGAAGTTCACCGAATTTCAAAAGAGTTCAACAAACTTGAAAAAAGTTCACTGATTTTTTAAAAAAGTTTATAAAATTTGAAAATAGTTCATCGATTTTAAAAAAGTTTGTCATTTTGAAAAAATAAAATAAAAAGGAAAAAGGAAAAAAGATGAAAGTAAAGAAACAGAAAAAAGGGAGAAAATTAAAACACAAATCGGACCAGAAAAATCCAACGAAAAAAGCAAAAAAAAAACTCGGGTGGAGAAAGTATATAAAAGAGAAAAGGGAAAGAACAATATCGCAACTTATTGTTTGTTCAGTTGGTTAGTGCACTTTGGAATCAAGGTGGAGAACGTGTGCTCGAATCTCTCCCGCGCAACAATTTTTGAAGTTTAAACCAGAAAAACAAAAGTCAAATGGGCCGACCCGCCACACTTCCCCTGCGAGCGCCGTCAACGAGAACCGGCACTTACAGCGCAAAATAGGAGCTCCCGAGACCTCCGACCTGCACGCCAAATAGGGGAGGGAACGCGCACCATCGGCTCCCCTTGCGATTCAAGTATGGAAAGTATGTTATTTCATACATGTCCTCATATAAAATTGTAATAATAATTATCGATCTTGTTATTAATTGTTTGGGACAATTTCGCAAGTCCTACCATTACTTTTCCACACTCGCTATGCTAACATAATTGTTATTTTATTAAAACAGCACCTAACTTTTATTTTCACGTTTTCTATTATCTTGCAAACATAATTTCAAAACAATATAACTAAATTTGAAAAAGAATGTTTGAGAAATAATAAAATGTACGTGAATTAAAATGCTGATCATGATTTTGAAAAAGTTCAGAAAGTCATAAAATGTTCGTGGATTCCAAAATTATTCATGATTTTGAAAAAAATCTGCATACTAAAAAATGTTTGGGAAAACAAAAATGTTTGCTAATTTGAAAAATGTTCGTGAATTCAGAAACTATTCTTGAATTTAAAAAATATTAAAAATTGAAAAATATATTCTTGAATTGTCTAAAATGTTCCATAAAATTGAATAAAAGTTGATTGATTCAAGAAATGTTCATCAATTTCAAAAATATAGAAACAAATTATTTTAGGAAATTGTTGAAATTTTTGCAAATTTGAAAAATTATAAAATTGTTGAAAATGTTCGCAATTGCAAAGAAAATTGAATACAAAATGTTCATGATTTCGAAAAATATTCACGAATTTGTAATATATTAGCAAAATAAAATGTAAAATATATAAAATAAATGGTAAATTAAATAACAAACGACCTTAAAAAAGGAAAACGAAAATAAAAAAGAAATTTTAAAATAAAAAATAAAACAGAAAAAGAGAAAGAAAAGGGGGAAACTAGATAGAAAATTCAGAAGAAAAAGCAAAGGAAATAATATATAAAAAGGTTCAGGGAGAACCTTCCAAAACCCGGTGGAAAATAAACTAGACTGGGCCGGCCCATACAGTAGATAGACGAGCTGGGGTTACGCGCTAGTTGGCTATATACAACGAGCTACGCGCGGAATATGAACCGCCAATTTGGAGGGCTCTCGTCATTTTCTTGGGTGTGGAAGCACGCAAGTATGGATGTAAATGGTACGGATAATTTTTATTTCAAATCTGCATCTGCCTTTAAGGATATGTTATGTACTCCCTTCGGTCCTTTTTACTCTGCATATTAGGTTTGTCTGAAGTCAATCTCATCCAACTTTGACCAAATTTACATAAAAAAATATTGACATTTACATAACAACACCAATATCATTAGATTCATCTCGAAATATATTTTCATATATTTATTAAATATTGTAGATGCTAATAATTTTTAATATAAATTTGGTCAAACTTAGCAAAATTTGACTTTCGGCAAATCCAACGTGCAGAGTGAAAAGGACCGAAGGGAGTACTTGCATGAATTCATCGAATATGGATGTGGATACACATTTGTTTTACTCCGGCAAATATGGTGTCGATAATATCGGGCAGATATGGATTATCCAGTATTTTTTGCAAATTATTAGAGGTTATCAAATAGGATTAGCCAATTTTTTTGAAAAAACCCATGTATTAATTTATTAAAAAGTTGAATACAGTCGTTCATTACCGCATTCGCCATGCAGGGCGGAAACCTATTACATAGAAGGTCATCCGACCTATTACGGGATCGCGAAAAAACTAAAACTTGAGGCTTCGGAGAAAGTGTTTCGGGTGGCTCTCTGGTATATTGTGAATATTTGGGAATTTATAGAGGTGGAATTTAGTCAAGAGGTGCCATGAGGGTCCGACAAGCCTAGGGGCGTACCCCCGGGGCGCGCCTAGCGAGGTTGTCATATCCTCGTGGCTCTTCTGGTCTTCTCTCAAACCTTCGTGGGTCTCTTCTGGTCCAGAAAAAACTAATCCAATTTTTTTCTTTGTTTGGACCCTAATTGACATTGATTTCTTAAAAACCAAAACAAGCAAAAAAAACAACACGTTAAATAGGTTAGTCCAAAAAAGGATATAATATTGCATATAAAACATCCAAGATTAATATTATAATAGCATGTAACAATAAAAAAAGGGACAATTGCGTTTTTACCCCTAGTTGGTTCCTACCCACGGGTTTTGCCCTTACTTTTCGAGTTTGCTCAGTTTTGCCCTTACGTTTTCTGTCGTGGTCCCTCGAATGCCCTTTGACCGTTTGACCAAAACATTGAAAATTCATAACTAATTCATATGAACTCAGAAAAATGAAAATAAGATATCAAAATGTTCATATAAACATTACCTATATGTGCATATCATTTGCATTCAGGACAAAAGCACCCTTTAAACTACCCGAGGTAATTAATGTTATTAACATTATTAAAAATAAAAAGGTATAATCAATATTTTTTTCATGAATAAAAATTACATGCAAA
Source organism: Aegilops longissima (assembly GCA_021605205.1). Classification (NCBI taxonomy): domain Eukaryota; kingdom Viridiplantae; phylum Streptophyta; class Magnoliopsida; order Poales; family Poaceae; genus Aegilops; species Aegilops longissima. Next base: position 615,227,980 of record CM038682.1, on the reverse strand, counting down.
TGTAGGTGATGTTTTCTGAACATCCAGATATCTTATTTGCATTTTTCTGAGTTCGTATCATCTTGTTAAGAATGTTCTAACGACTTTGACCATTATTTGGAAACTTCATAACAAGTTGATATGAACTCAGAAAAATACAAATAAGATATCAGGATGTTCAGAAAACATCACCTACATTTGCTTGTAATTTTTATTCATGAAAAAATATTGTTTATACCTTTTTATTTTTAATAATGTTAATAACATTAATTACCTCGGGTAGTTTAAAGCGTGCTTTTGTCCTAAATGCAAATGATATGCACATAAAGGTAATGTTTATCTGAACATTTTGATATCTTATTTGCATTTTTCTAAGTTCATATGAATTAGTTATCAATTTTCAAAGTTTTGGTCAAACGGTCAAAGGGCATTCGAGGGCCCTCGACGGAAAAAGTAAGGGAAAAACTGAGCAAGCTTGAAAAGTAAGGGCAAAACCCGTGGGTAGGAACCAACTAGGGATACAAATGCAATTGTCCCATAAAAAATATAGATACATTGGAGACGTATCAAGCATCCTCAAGCTTAATTTCTGGTCGTCCTCGAGTAGGTAAATGATAAAAACAGAATTTTGATGTGGCAAAACTAAACTTAGCTATCTGATGAGCCACCTCGTTTGCCTGTCTTCTGATCTTCACTAACTTAATTTTTGGAAGAAGCTTGGTAAGGGCTAAGGCTTCCTTCTTGAGATCCACAAGATAAGATCTATCAAGGTTCATGTATTAGCTGATTTTATTTAGTAAATAAAATAAAACCATAACAAGATTAGACCGTAGTGAACGAGCGCTATCACAATCATGGTTGTCGCAATAGTAGGTGTCGTCTTCTGTAGCACCACCAACGGTCGGCCGAAGCAGATTGCTATGTACTCTCTACCGTACATCTTAATTTTTGTTGCATGCGAACAAGCGTAGAAGCTATAACTTTGGTTTTGTTGCATATTGGTCCATTGTTTGTAGGTCCTACTTCTTTTGGTCAATTCCCTCGTCAGTTCAACGTTTGATCTAGTCACCTTGTCGTGTCTTCATCCAAGGATCTCCAAGCCAACACCTTCCCTCCTCCTTCTCTGTGTTCCAGACCTAGGCTTATGTTTGTGCGACGGTGTATGTTCCTCGTCTTGCCTGTATGGAGTTGTTGTTAGATTTAGTCTATTGTGCTTGTCCTTAAAATTGGTGTGCGGACTGGCCAATGAGTGCATCTCTTTCTTTCTTTGTTATTGGGAGAGTCTTATTTCCTGGTTGGATCTTTGTGGCCTACTTTTTTTTCTTGTTTGTTTTTTTGTGGATTATAGGTATGTGCTCTTTGTTCCTTGCCTAGATCCTGCTAGGGCCTAGGATTTTATGTTCATTTTCACATGGACTCTTGGTGCTTTTGTGCTTTTCCTTGTTTTATTTTATGCTTCTTTTTGACATTGTACTAGTGCGCTGCTGATTTCTTTGCTGGTCATGCAAGTCTTATGTTGTGTTATGGAAGTTACCAAACTCGCCAATGGCATCAAAGATATGGTTTGTGATTTTTTGTTTTGTTTTAGTATAGCTAGAATTGTATAGGATAAGGAAGATGTTCATGTAGTAAAGTATGTAGATTTTAGTTTAGTCCGGTCCATTTGAATTAGTCTTCTTAATCTGTGTCCATTGGGTCTTCTTTTTTTAGGCTGACATCTTTAGGTTTATTTACCGTGTTAGGTGCCTAATTTAGTGAATATGGTTCCTTTGGTTTGTTTGGTTTCATAGGAATCGGACCTAGTTGTCTTTCCTGGTTTGGTTTCATAGGATTGGGATCTAGTTGTCTTTCCTGCCTTTTCAGTCAATGCAGGTTATATTCTTCTCCAGAACTGAGCTTCGGGTTATATTAATTAGGTGCCCATTGTCAGTTCCTCTTTTCTGGTATTTTTGTATTTCAGCAAAAATAATCATTTTAACCCCTAGAATTTTTTTATAAAGCTTTGCACCAAGGGACACCCAGGGGGTCTGGGCCCCACACAAGGAGAGGCCCTAGGCCCCTAGGTACCCAAATTGACACGGTGCCTAGGCATTCCAGGAAGCTTCTAAAGCCCTCCTTTGGTCGTAAGCTTGCACCCGAAGTTTCTCAGCCACCCTAAAATTCCAGATTTTCTTTTCGGATTTACTGATCTTTAGAAAATTAAAAATTGGTGATGAGAATCATTTCAACATCCAGAAAAACAGCCTCCCTCGAAAGTCAGATACCATTTGAGAAGTTCTCGCCCTCCACAACCATGGACACCAAAAACTAGAGGGGAAACTCTTCTCCCACCTAGGAGGCAAGGAAAAAGGAGGAGGGGCTCTCTCCCCCTCCCTTCCGTGTGCAATGACCCAACGTGCATAGTGCAATCTCTCCTAACGTGAGAGCAAGTACTAGTTTGAGTGGTAGTTGATCTCTAGTATAGGCTCGTGATCTACCTCGACTGGTCTCGCAAGTACTAGCAACGATTTGGCTAATTTTTGAGGGGCAACAACAATAGTTCCGCATTTTCATATTAGTAGAAGAGGGGAAATGAACCAAGATTCCAAGGTGTTGTACAGAGAGTCGAAACCCACACATTCCTAAGAACACACTCTAAAGACTAGGTAAAATGGAGGAAGCGATTCATCCAATGGTAATCGAGTTAGTCCAGTCATAATAGGAAATTCGTAAGCTACCCTTAGCTTCTGTTTAGAGGGAAGTTGATGGAATTTATAACAGTGAACTGGTTAAAGTGTCATGATGTCTAATAATTCTATTGGTAACCTGTTGTAACATTGTCTAATTTGGGTTATTAGATCACAAAAATAAATGGTCTAAAATAATGAGATGTACAGTAGAATGACTCTGATAAAGATGCATATACACAATACGACACAAACATACGCATGCGGGAGCTTATCATAATCACACTCTGGAATGACATGGGGAGCTAAATCCACAATGCCACTAGTTGAATTATGTTGAACATAGTTCATTGTTCTGTGTGTAAATATGAACACTAGCAAAGGCATAGCTTCTCTGTGGCTTGGCTAAGATAGGGCATGGTCCCTCCTATACGCTAGAAAGGGCTTAGAGCAACTCTAGCAGACCCCGTATCCGCCCCCGACCCGCAAAATAACCGCCAAAATGCGGGTAGGGGCGGAAAAACCTAACCGATCAGACCCCGCATCCCGTCTCGGCCCGTAAAAATTTTTGAGGGGCGCGACAAAATCCCGACCCAAACCCAGGAATACGCGAGTTTCCCCCTCGCGGCTGCGGTGCCCTACATCACAGAGAAGCAGTTGGCGGGAGGGACATTTCAGCCCGCACGCTTCCCCCCTCCTTCCGCAGCCGACCGCCCTTGCTTCTGCCCGCTCGCCGCCGGTGATTCCGGCCAAATCTGCGGGCGGAATCAGTCTGCGGGGCCGCCCCACACCCTCCCGCACCGAGACGCTGCACCGACCCCCCGGATCCGGCGAGAAGAGCCGCCCTCGTCACTGCCGCCGCCGGGGATCGACCACCGTCGGGCCCGCCTCCTCGTCGCCGCCCGGGATCACCCACCGCGTCCGCCACCGGTTAGTGCGTTTTTTGTGAATTTTGCGAGCGGTATAGTTAATTTGACGCGCCGGTACTCATGTAGATGGAGTTGAGCCCGTGCGAGAAGTTCTTGCTCTCCGATTCAGACGACTCGGATGTTGAGACCATGCTTGCGAACTTTCGGCATCAAACATTGGTCATGGCACTTGCCATGAAGGAGCACGAAGACGAGAACCGGAAGAGGAGGTGAGGATCGACCGTCGGGCGTCTTTGCATTCCCCGGAATCGTCATCTTGGGAACGAGATGTTGATGCTGAAAGTGCGCTATATCGACTAGAGGGGGGGGGGGTGAATAGGCGATTTTTATGAATTCTTCAATGAGGAATTTGCCGGTGAGGAAATTCCTAAGTGAAGAACTACTTGCAGCGGAATAAGTACTCATAAGTAAGCATAACAGAATGCGGGCATGGTCATCATGATGAAATGAAGACAATCAAAGAGTACAGAAAGCTTAAACACAGGATAACACAAGATGAAGACAAACAGATGAAGAAATTGAACGAGGAAATTGAGAAAGTCTTGATCAAAGTCTTCAAACACAGATATGAACAAACACTCAACACAAGAATGAGGAAATGAAAGAGTTGAGGAAATAGAACCGATTAGGTTGGTGAAGACAATGATTTGGTAGACCAGTTCCAACTGCTGTCTCAGTTGTACGTCTGGTTGGAGTGGCTGAGTATTTAAACTCGAGGACACACAGTCCTGGACACCCAGTCGCTGAGCACGCAGCTCAGGACACCAAGTCCTCACCGTATTCTCCTTGAACTAAGGTCACACAGACCTCGTCCAATCACTCGTGGTAAGTCTTCAGGCGACTTCCAAACCTTCACAGACTCGGTCACTCGGCGATCCACAATTCCTCTTGGATGCTCTAGACCATGACGCCTAACCGTCTGGAAGAAGCACGATCTTCAAAGGTAACAAGCGTCGGATCCACGCATGATCAATCTCTTCAGTGATGCTCAATCACTTTGGGTTTGTAGGGGTTTGGTTTTCGGTTTTTCCTCACTCGATGATTTTCGCTCAAAGTGCTCGGAGGATGGGTTGCTCTCAAATGACAAGTGTCAAGTTCTCTCGGAGCAGCCAACCAGCTAGTGGTTGTAGGGGGCGGCTATTTATAGCCGAGGGAGAAGCCCGACATGATAAGACATAAATGCCCTTCAATGATATGACCGTTAGGAGGATAAGATATTTTGGGACAGTGGCGACAAGACAAAGAACGGTCGGAAATTTGACTCTCAAATTCCTCGGGGCTATCATGTTACTCACTTTGTGTAGGCAATCCTTTGGTGAATTCCTAACTCCTCGGTCAAAACAAATTCCTCGTGACGGAAGAACTTCGTCTCATCACATCAAGAAATTGATGAACTATATGAGATTTCCAATGGCTTCACTCGAAGGGATTGGTAGGTGTAGGATTTTGAGTTGAGCATCACATGGAAATTTTTCCTTAGTATTTCCTCGACCCCTTTAACGAGACGGTGTTTCCTATGACTCAAGAAAGAGAGAAACGAAACTACGAAAACAAAAGTCTTCACGCTTCATGTTCCTCAAATGAATACCAAGTCTTCAAGGTCACACCAATTTCTTCACTTTCAAAGTCTTCAGAAAGTCTTCAGAATATCAAAGTCTTCAGTCGAAGAACTTCATTTTTAGGGGTCGAATTTCTCTGTAGATATCAAACTCATCATAGACTTATAGACCTGTGTACACTCATAAACACATTAGTCCCTTAACCTATAAGTCTTCAATACACCAAAATCACTAAGGGGCACTAGATGCACTTACAATCTCCCCCTTTTTGGTGATTGATGACAATATAGGTTAAGTTTTCAACGGGGATAAACATATGAAGTGTAAATACTGATATTGAGGAATTTGATTGCAAGATATAGAAGAACTCCCCCTGAAGATGTGCATAGTGAGGATTTTGCTTTTGAGGCATTGCACATTTGAAGAGTTGAATCATGGAGATCTCCCCCTATATCTTGTAATTCATACACGCATTTGACATATAATATGAAGAATTTGAAATGCATGATGAAATATGGTGACTGATGTAATTCAGCATGCGTGTATTAACATATAACGAAGAATAAGCATGCAGAGGAGCACATCAAAAGTATCAGAGCACCATCGGGTTTAAGATTACAACTCGATCCAATAAAGTTTCAGAAGAACGAGAGTTGTAACTTAGCAAAAAAACGCCCATATAGTAGACCCACTTGAAGACTAACTCAAATTTCTCCCCTTTGTCATCGAATGACCAAAAGGATCGGCGAGGACTAACATACGAAGAATATCAAGTTGATGGAGGAGCCCGGCGTTGTCGGGTCGGTTGTCGTAGTAGGGCTCGCCGCAGATGTCGCCCAAGTCTTCATTTTCATCGGTGTCGCGATGAAGAATAGAAGCTGGCCACCAAGGAAGGAACCTTGACCTTCTTGAATTTCTTGGCGGAGGTGCAGACCAGTCAAATTATTCCTTGAGACCCATTGTCTTGGTTCTTCTGCTATTTGTAGACATGAGAAAGAACAGCCAGTGCGGTTGAAGGTTTCATGGAGGTAGTATTGGTTTTCTTCTTTGCATTGTGTGTTGAGGTCATGTTGTGAAGAATTGAACCAAACCGACGCTTGACCCATTTATGATTGCGATCAACCTTCTGATGAAGACTGAGGAGTAACTCACGATCAGTCATCACCCTGGGTGCTGTGGCTTGAGGATTTTGCTTGGCTGAGGTATTGGCGGCAGAGTCATGTGTGGCAGAGTCATCATTGGTGGAGTAGGATGTAGCCTTGCAAAATTGACCATCCAATGGACGAATGCCTTCATCTATCACAGCAGTTGCCTTGCCTTTGTCATCAGTTGAGGAAAATGTCCGTTTGAGGACTTCAATTGGAGGCAAGTAGCTGCAGTGGTTCAGAGTATCAGCCTTGTAGTTGAGTGAAGACCTTGTCCTGATGAACCTCGTAATCCATGGTGCATAAGGCTTCAGCTCAAAAGGTGACATAGTAATGTTTGCCAGAGTCCTCATGAAGAAATCATGGAAGTTGACGGGAACGCCATGAATGATATTGAAAAGCATATTCTTCATGATGCCAACGACTTCTTCATCATTTGAGTTGTGGCCTTTGATAGGACTCATTGTCTTCGTCAGAATGCGATAGACAGTCCGAGGCACATATAGTAATTCCTTGACGAAGAATTTGGTTCGAGGTGCCTGCCCTGGCTTCAAAGGCTTCATCAACACTTGCATGTAATGATTTGAAAGCTCAGTTCGTTGTAGATGCAATGAGCACCATCAAGGGAGGATCGAGTGGGAGGGCACGAAGCAATTCGATTTTTGGTGCCTTGTAGTGAGTATTTTCGTCATCCGGTCCAATACCCATGAGTTCACATCTTGAGTCTCCGTGATGTGCAGCGTCGCATAGAATTGAAGAATGAGTTCTTCATTCCAATCACAGATGTCGGCAGAAATTCAGCAAACTAGCATCGTGAAGAACACCGAGGACTGGCTCAAGCCCGGCAGAGATTCCATGTCCACGTGAGGAATATGTGCATGACCGAAGACTTTGTCTTTGTTGAATAGCTGAGAGGAATAGAAGTTGGCTTGACTAGCAGTCCGTAAACGCCTCTTCCTTATGCGAGCAGAGTCATATGGGTTGTAGTCGATGAAGAATACATGTCATTGAAGAAATCTTCAGCCTTGAACTTTTGCTTCGTTGAGAATGGATTCTTTGGCTTTGGCGATGGAGTGTCGATGAGTTGCATCACTACCTCGTGAATCGCAATCTCAGGTTCTTCAGTGAGGATTTTCTGGTTCCTCTTCATATGCAGTCTGCGTGTTCAAAGGATCAGCAGCAGCAGGTTCTTCAGCACTAGTGGCTGGAATTTCTTGATGCACGGGTGAGTTGGGATGAGTTTCTTCATAGTCCATTTGAACCGTTGGTGCAGGGGACTGAGGAATTTGTTGGATTGGGGTGAAGAGTGGAGAATTGGGATGCTGACTTTCCCAAAAGTCATCATTCATCACAGGCGTGGTGCATCCAATATCCACGTCTTCGTCTTCAATTTCCTCAACACCAGCCTCTTCAGTTGTGAGCTGAGGCATAGGCGAGGAAATGATCGGTGTTTAAGGGATTGCATCCACTTCAATTTCTTCATCAATCTGCTGTGACGAAGCTGCAGAATGATTTTCTTCATCAGATCCGCTTGGGATCTCATATTCTTCACCAAAAGGAACAAGGTCCTTTGATGGCATGGAGGAAATCGGAACAACATCAATTGGATTTTCAAATGAGCTGGTCATTGGCTTCATTTTCTTCGGGGCCGAAGAATTTTGACGCAGCTGATGCTTTCCTTTTCTTCACTGTAGATCGCTCTGCAGCCTTGGTCTTCTTCACATCTGATGCAGATGGAAGGATTGGAGTTGGTGTAGGCGCGGAGGAGCCGAGGAATCTGGTTGAATTTCCTCAGCGAATCGATGCAGATTGTTCGACTTCTTCGATTTCTTCAGCGCACCACTAGTGGATGCCCCGGCAATTTCTTGGTGGTGGAATGGAGTCATCAGCCCGAACTAGCATTTTCTTTAGCAGGCTAAAATCATCGTGTGGTCTTGGCATGTTCTTCAAAGAGGCTGAGCAGAGGCTCCAGCCTGAGGAATTTCTTGTTGCGATGAGGCTGCAACATTTGTGAACTTCTTTGTCGATTGACAAATCTGACTTTGGCTCCTGCCAATCAGCATAATAGGCATCAAAGTTATCACCGAGGGCTTTGATTTCAGATCGGATCTTGAGGAGTTCCTCGTTGTCATTCTCGACAATGTTTTTCCTCGTGGACTTCTCTTTCTGAATCGAGCCTTCTTGATCTGCCTTGCCTTCTCAAATTTCCATTTCTCTTGAGAGATGAAATGGGTCGACATGTGACTTTGTCCAGAGTCAAATGAAAATCAGGCATAGGTGTCTCGGATCCTTGTGCCATAGATCAATGTATTCAAGGATCGCCCTTGGATCCAAAAGAAGTGGCACAGGTGTGCCTTTGGCTCTAGCGGCCCTTTCTTGTCGGTCTCTGATGATTTCTGCAAGTTCATCATCATCAGCTTCATCGTCAGATGGCACTTGGAAGGCAACATGTTTCTTCTTCGGACTTGGCCGAGGACCTCGTCCAGCAGTTGCCTTAGTCTTCAGCAGTGTGAGGCCTGATGAAGAATTTGGTGCAGCTGAGGAACTTGCTGAGACACTAGAGGCAATAGAGATGCCTGCAGTCCTTTGACACGTGGCCAGATGCACATGTGCTGAGGACTTTGGAGGAGCTGCTGAGGACTTTGGAGGAGGAGCTGAGGATTTTGGAGGAGCAGGAGCAGCATGAGGAACTGGCCGTGAGGGCATTGAAGAATCTGGCCATGAGGGCATTGCTGAGGATTTTGGCCGTGAGGGCATTGCTGAGGATTTTGGCCGTGAGGGCGCTGTTGGTGAAGCACTTGGCTTGTGCGCTGGCTTCTTTACCATTGATTTTCTGGGCTGAACAGGGGCCTCAGTGGCAGCAGCAGTAGCAGAGTCTTCATTGAATTTCCTCACTGCTTCTTTGGCTTGTCTCGCCAACTTGGCTTGGCGCTTGGCCCATTCTTCAGGAAAATCCTCACCATGCTTGATGCTGGTGGAGTCAGCTTCTTGGCCAGGTGCCAATGGAGCTCTTGGGCATGGAGGATTGAGTGCGAATTTCTTTATGTACTTTGGAGTAACATACCTGTACTCCCTCCATTCCCTTGCCCATCTCCTTTCAATCCTCTGAATACGCACCTTGCACTGATTTTTGTTTTCCTTGCCAAACTTGGCTTCATCAGGTGTGCAATAGTCAGCACATATGTCCTCAGGTATTTCAAAAGCAGTCATGACCTCAGGCCTCTTTCCTCCTTTCTGGGGCTTCTTTCCTTCTGCCATATTCTTCAGCTGAGGAATTTGAACAATCAAATTCTCTGAAGAAGTATGCAACTTTTCTTCGAGGAACGCTGCAAATGAGTTAAGTTGATGAGAACCTAGTGATTCAGCAGCAGACATGAGTACCTGTGAACAGAGTATAGTTGCGAGGAATTTGGAGAGGTCATATGCTCGGAAGGTTTTCAAAAGAACAAGTTTGAGGAATTTGACCAGATGAGCCTTGAAGAATTTCACTAAGCGATCTTTGTCTTAGGTTCCAGAGTTGTATAGATCGAGGATCCACACAATTGAGGAATTTTGAAGAAAAATCATTGCTTAGAGAAATGAATCAAGAGCATATTACGTTTGAGGTGTTCATATGTGTGAAGATTTGAAGAATAAACACCTTTGAAGATTTTCATGAAGGTTTGAGAATCAAAGCGAGTAATAAAAGTAACTTTTAATTACCCGAACTGAAGAACACGACGAACTGAGAATTGTAGATTAGAAGTTCATCAATTTAGATCTCCCACGCCCTAACTCGGCGGAGGAAGACAGCTACGGCGGCGGCGGGGTGAAGATTTCCGCGGTTGGCGCGAAGTACGACGGTGACGAGGTCGAGGCAGTGAAGCTCTTCCTCACCGGCGACGATGGAGTAGCGGCGGCGCTAGGGTTTGAGAAGCTCGAGCGAGAGGGAGAGCGGTCGAGCGGAGTAAAGGAAGTGAGGAAGGGGAGAGGGGGTATATATAGCCACGGTGAAGAACTGTTCGCCCGAAGATTTTGGACGAACGTGCCCCTAACCCTTCTCATTCGCTTGACATGTGTCACCCACGTACTGAAAAGTGGAGATCATGTTAGATCGTGGGTGAATAGATAAGTCTAACGTAGGAAGCGGAACGGATTGAGCGGCAAAGCCGAAAATTTGGATAAGATAAGTTAAAAGTTCCGTTCGCAATTTCTTCAGCTGACAAGGACACAGTGAAGATTTTGAACGAGTTTCAAATAGAACGCACATGAAGAATTTGTGAATAGATTGGGTTGAGTATAGCATAGAGGGGGAAGGGTCCGATCACATTCACTTAGCAAAAAAAGCAACTTGAAGAAATAGCCATAAGTGAATGCTGTAGAGGACATAAACCCATATATATAAATATAGCCAATGAAGAAAAACGACGGAAACAGTGAAGATTTTGCAAAGTTGAAGAATTTGGAAAACTGAAGAATTTCAAAACTAAGGAGAACTCAAATTGAAGATTTTCAACTTTGGTGGTGGCGTGACCCACCTTATAAGAATGATGATATCAGACACCGCGTACAATTGTCGTAGGGTTCTGGGAATCAAATTCTTCATTAATTTCTTCACACTTAGAGTGTTATTCTTCATTGATTGAAGAAAAACGTTTCTTCATGTGTTGCACATCTAAGTCATCAATTTTGCATAAGTGTCAGGATGTGTTTCTTTTTCAAAGAACATTCGAAGATTCTAAGATATTTAGCTCACACCGCAACTTGCTAAATCTCTTCTCATCCAAGGTCTTTGTGAAGATATCGGCTAGCTATTCTTCAGTCTTCACATGCTCGATGGAGATATCGCCCTTCAACACATGATCACGAAGAAAATGATGATGAATCTGAATGTGCTTTGTCTTCGAGTGCTGAACTGGGTTGTGAGCAATCTTGATGGCACTCTCATTGTCACAGTAGAGAGGCACATTCTTCACGTTGATGCCGTAGTCCTTGAGAGTTTGCTTCATCCACAGCAATTGAGCACAGCAAGAACCAGCAGCAATGTACTCGGCTTCCGCAGTAGACAGTGATACGCAGTTCTGTTTCTTCGAGGACCAACAGACCAAAGATTGTCCGAGGAAATGACAAGTACCAGATGTTGACTTGCGGTCCACGCGATCACCAGCATAGTCAGAGTCAGAATATCCAATGAGATCAAAAGTAGAGCCCTTGGGGTACCATAATCCTAGTGTTGGTGTGTGAGCTAGATATCGAAGAATATGCTTCATAGCCTTATGGTGTGATTCCTTCGGTGTAGCTTGAAATCGGGCACACATGCAAACACTAAGCATTATATCTGGCCTAGATGCACATAAGTACAATAAAGAACCAATCATGGAGCGGTATACCTTGTGATCGAAGTCAATACCATTTTCATCGATGCATAGATGGCCATTTGTGGGCATAGGAATTTTGACGCCTTTGCAATCTTGCATGCTGAATTTCCTCGTAACATCCTTGAGGTATTTCTCCGAGATATGAATATGCCATTGTGTTGTTGCGAATTTGAAGACCTAAGAAGAATTTCAACTCTCCCATCATAGACATTTGATATTCTTCACTCATCATATAGGCAAATTCATCACTATAACGTTGGTCAAGACAGCCAAAGATAATATCATCAACGATATTTGGCACACAAACAGTTCACCATCATAAGATTTAGTAAAGAGAGTAGGGTCGAGTGAACCGGTGTGAAGCCATTCCTCACGAAGAATTCCTTCAAAGTATCATACCACGCCGAGGGCCTGCTTGAGGCCATAGAGGGCCTTGTTGAGTCTCAAGACTTTGTCGGGATTCTTTGGATCTTCAAAACACAGGGGTTGAGCAACATATACTTCTTCCTCAAGCTTACCATTGAGGAATGCACTTTTCACATCCATTTGATATAGAGTGATATTATGATGGTTAGCATAAGCAAGTAATATGCGAATAGCCTCAAGTCTAGCAACAGGTGCAAAAGTTTCATCGAAATCAATTCCTTCAATCTGTGTGTAGCCTTGAGCTACAAGTCGTGCCTTATTCCTCACCACAAGGCCATTTTCATCTTGCTTGTTGCGGTAGATCCACTTTGTGCCAATGATATTATGCTTGCGAGGATCTGGACGTTTGACCAGTTCCCAGACGTTGTTGAGCTCGAATTGATGTAATTCTTCTTGCATGGCTTGAATCCACTCAGGCTCCAGAAATGCTTCATCTACCTTAGTGGGCTCTGTGATAGAGACAAAAGCATAGTGCCCACAAAAGTTAGATAAATATGAAGCTTTTGAGCGTGTGAGAGGACCTTGTGCTTCAATGTCATCGATGATCTTGTCAACTTGCACTTCTTTTGCAACGCGAGGATGAGCTGGTTGTCGTCGAGGAATTTGATCAGCATTTTCTTGAGACCATTTTCTTCAGCATTTTCTTCAGTGCATCACTCGACGTTCTTGGCGTCAGAATGAATTCTTGACAGATTCTTCAAGAGGAATGACATCCTCGATCGCCTTGAACTTGATAGATTCCTCGGTGCTGGTTCATCTATCACGAAGGTAGGTGCTCTCTTTGCGAGCCATTAGTTTCATCGAACCGACATCTACAATTTCAACAATCTTGTGAAGAGCGATGTTGAAGACTCTGAGGTGTGCGAGTCCTTTCCATAACCAAGCATAAAACCTTCATGTGCTTTGGTGCAAATTTAGCATTGTGATGAGGATCTCTAATCCAACATTTAGCATCAAGACTTTGAAATAACTCACATTGGGTTTCTTGTCGGTGAGGAGTTCATAGGCAGTCTTCTTGAAGAATTTGTGAAGATATACTGTTGATGATGTGGCACGCAGTATCAATTGCATCAATCCAAAAACGACGAGGCGTTTTGTATTCATCAAGCATAGTGCGAGCCATCTCAACAAGAGTTCTGTTCTTGCGATCCACGACGCCATTTCTTTGAGGAGTATAAGGAGCAGATAACTCATGAGTAATACCAAGTTCATCAAGATAGTCATCAAGACCGAATTCTTGAACTCAGTTCCATTGTCTCTCCTGATGTGCTTGATCTTCACACCAAAGTTGGTTGAAGCCCTCGAGGAAAATCGTTTGAAGACTTCCTGCACTTCATGTTTGTAAGTGACAATGTGTACCCATGTGTAACGAGAGTAATCATCAACAATAACAAAGCCATATAGAGATGCATCATTAGTGATTGCTGAGTAATGATTAGGACCAAAGAGGTCCATGTGAAGCAATTGAATGGACGAGTAGTGGTCATGATAGTCTTATTTGGATGCTTGGCCTTGGTCATCTTTCCACTTCACGGGCTCCACACAAGTGATCCTTGAGGAATTTGATATTTTCAATGCCAATGACATGCTTCTTCTTCGCAAGCGTGTGCAAATTCCTCATGCCTGCATGACCAAGTCGTCGATGCCATAGCCAGCCTTCTGAAGCTTTTGCAAGTAGGCACACGGCTGGTTGTGGTCCTGTAGAGAAATCAACAATATACAAGTCTCCTCTCCTAAAGCCTTCGAAGACTTTGGAATTGTCAGCTTCCATAATCACAACACAACGATACTTGCCAAAGACAACAACCATATCTAGATCACAAAGCATTGAGACTGACATAAGGTTGTATCCTAAGGACTCAACAAGCATGACTTTGTCCATGTGTATGTCCTTAGAGATCGCAACCTTACCAGGACCCAATACCTGACTTTTGCCTTTGTCAGCAAAGATGATATGCTCCAGATGTGACGGTGATAAGGGAGCATCCATCAATAGATTCTTGTCACCAGTCATGTGATTTGTACATCCACTATCGAGGACCCACTCATTTTCTTTGGGTTGATCATCCTGCAGATGAATTAGTGCAACTTACGATCTCATATACTTCATCAGTGAAGAATATGATATCAATTTAATCAGATGAATTTCATCAAGCAGTAAAACAGATATAGCAGTATGAGGACGTGTGAAATGAAAGTTCATTTCTTCATGATTAGCCTGCGTCCTTTCAGGCAATTTTGTCAGGCCCCCAGCAAATTCTACAGACGTTAAAGCACGTCTGGAGACCTGACCCTGCAGAGGAAATTAGTTCTTTTTCTTCACCACCCACATCTGAAGGGGTGGCAAAGAGTTCATCACTCTGCGAGCTCCATATGAGAATGGTGGCATAGAGGCCAATCCATTTCGTTTCACATAAGAGGGGTTAGGGTAAGCATATGAATAAGCAGAGAAATTCTTCGAGGACTTATGAACATATTGGTTTGAAGAATAATGCACATATTCATAGCCCTTAGCTCTACCCTGCGAAACAGAGTTGTTAGCACGATGATAATCATATGAGGACTTTGATCCTTTTGAGGAATTTGATCCACGTGAGGAATTTGGTCCGTGTGAGGACTTGGATCCATATGAAGAATTTAGTCCATATGAATAGTTTGACCTGGGGTTCCTATTCTTCACAGGTGGTGTCATGAGGACATTCACCTGAAGACTTTCAAGGCACCTTTTGGGAACCCAGATTTTCTTCATAGGAGAACCGTTCTTGCAGTTAGTGCCAACATATCTAGCAAATACTTCACCATTCTGATTTTTGAACAGTTTATAGTTGGAGTCAAATGACTCATCAGAAGAATGAGGAGATTCACATGTAAAGCCAGATAAGTTAGATGGATCAACTGGAGGTCCCTTTGCAGCAACCCATGAGGTTTTGGGGTACTGCTCAGGCTTCCAATATGTTCCATCAGCATTGAGTTTCCTCTCAAAGGCAATACCCTCTTTCCTAGGGTTCCTATTGAGGATCTGCTTTTTAAGCACATCACAAAGAGTCTGATGCCCTTTGAGGCTTTTGTACATGCCTGTCATGTACAATTCCTTCAGCCCTGCATTGTGAGTGATACTAGCAATGTCCTCAGATGAGGAATTAGGAATAGCAGAGGCAGGTGAAGAATTTGTAACAGTTGAAGCATTTGAACATTTAGGTGAAGAATTAGCAGATTCACGTTCAATGCACTTTAGGCATGGAGGAACAAATTCTTCCTGAGAAGCGCTGATTTGTTGAGCAAGTAATGAATCACGCTCCTTCTGAAGATCTTCATAACTCACTCTTAGCTTCTCAAGATCTCTCTTTCTTTGAAGAAATTCATAAGAAAGTTTCTCATGATCAGACAAGAGAGTGTTATGATGACCTTGAAGGCTGTCAAACCTAGATCAAGTCTCAAGATTTTCATCGGGGCTTTAGTGCGATCCATTTCTTCACCCAACATAATATCACTTTTATCTAGCATGTTTTGAACCTTTTCAAAAGCCCTTTGTTGTTTTACAGCAATCTTAGCAAGTTTAGAGTAGCTAGGCTTGAGATCTTCATCAAATTCATTTTCACTAGATTCAGAGGAGGTATATTTGAGTACCTTGGCACCCTTTGCCATGAAGCAATAGGTTGGAGCGTAGTCATCACTATCTTCATCAGCTTTGTTGGTGAGGTCATTTTCTTCAGAGTAGAAGATGGACTTGTCGCGAATGCAGAGCGAGAGCCGACTCGCCACACCAGACTCAGACTCTTCTGATGCCTCCTCTTCCTCATGTTCCTCAGATTCAGCTTCAGAGTCCATTTCCTTGCCAATGAATGCCCGAGCCTTCTTGGAGCTGCTTTTCTTGTGAGATGAAGACTTTGAGGATTTTGATGATGAAGATTTCGACGATTTCTTCTTCTTCTTAGCGCCATCGTAATCTGTAATCCTTGTATTTCTTCTTCTTTAATTCCTTTTCCCATCGAGGACAATCTTGAATGTAGTGACCAGGTTTCTTGCATTTGTGGCATAGTCTTCTCTTATAATCTTTGGATGAGGAATCACTGCTCCTTGAGGATTTTCCAAAGAGACCACGCCTTGAGAACTTGGAATTTCTTCACGAGCGGTGCTAGCTCTCGCTCAATTCTTCAGATCTCCAAGGCTACTACCGAGTCTTCACAATCGATTCGAGACACAGCCTTGGCCTTCAGTGCACGTGATTTTCCATAGCTATAACCATAGAGATCTCTCTTTTCAGCAAGCTAGAACTCATGAGTATTTAGCCTCTCGAGGATATCAGCTTGATCAAGTGACTTGTAGTCAGCACACTCTTGTATCATCAGTGCCAGAGTATCAAATGAGGAATCAAACGATCTCAACAATTTCTTCACCACCTCATGGTCGGTGATGTCAGTGGCACCAAGCGCTTGAAGCTCATTTGAGATGTCAGTGAGGCGATCGAAGGTTTGTTGAACATTTTCATTGTCGAGTCCTTTGAAGTGGTTGAAGAGATTTCGAAGAACATCAACTCGAGAGTCACGCTGAGTTGAGACTCCTTCATTTACTTTGGACAGCCTGTCCCAGATGAGCTTAGCAGTTTCCAAAGCACTCACTCTTCCATCTTGTCCTTTGCTCGATGGCCACATATGATATTCTTCGCTTGAGAATCGAGTTGCTTGAATCTCTTCACATCGGCAGCGTTCGGTGAGGGTGAGACGAGAGGAACACCATTTTCCACAACATACCGTAGATCGTTGTCAATTGCCTCAAGATGCATTCGCATCTTGTTTTTCGAAGAGGGGTAGTCCGTCCCATCAAAGGTAGGACACCCAGCTGAGACCTTGATCATACTGCGGTCGACATAACTAAACTCCGGTGGTTAAACCAAAATCACACGTAACAAGGAGTACCTTGCTCGATACCAATTGAAAGTGCGTTATATCGACTAGAGGGGGGTGAATAGGCGATTTTATGAATTCTTCAATGAGGAATTTGCGGTGAGGAAATTCCTAAGTGAAGAAATACTTGCAGCGGAATAAGTACTCGAAGTAAGCATAACAGAATCGCGGCATGGTCATCATGATGAAATGAAGACAATCAAAGAGTCTGAAAGCGTAAACACAGGATAACACAAGATGAAGACAAACAGATCAAGAAATTGAACTGAGGAAATTGAGAAAGTCTTCATCAAAGTCTTCAAACACAGATATGAACAAACACTCAACACAAGAATGAGGAAATGAAAGAGTTGAGGAAATAGAACCAGTTAGGTTGGTGAAGACAATGATTTGGTAGACCAGTTCCAACTGCTGTCTCGGTTATGTACGTCTGGTTGGAGCGGTGAGTATTTAAACTCGAGGACACACAGTCCGGACACCCAGCCACCGAGCACGCAGCTCGGGACACCAAGTCCTCACCGATTCTCCTTGAACTAAGGTCACACAGACCTCGTCCAATCACTCATGGTAAGTCTTGAGCGACTTCCAAACCTTCACAGACTTGGTCACTCGGCGATCCACAATTCCTCTTGATGCTCTAGACCATGACGCCTAACCGTCTGGAAGAAGCACAGTCTTCAAAGGTAACAAGCGTCGGATCCACGCAGATCAATCTCTTGATGATGCTCAATCACTTTGGGTTTGTAGGGTTTGGTTTTGGGTTTTCCTCACTCGATGATTTTCGCCAAAGTCCTCGGAGGATGGGTTGCTCTCAAATGACAAGTGTCAAGTTCTCTCGAGCAGCCAACCAGCTAGTGGTTGTAGGGGCGGCTATTTATAGCCTAGGGAGCAGCCCGACATGATAAGACATAAATGCCCTTCAATGATATGACCGTTAGGTGGATAAGATATTTTGGGACAGGTGGACACAAGACACCAACGGTCGGAAATTTGACTCTCAAATTCCTCAAGGCTATCATGTTCCTCATGTGTAGGCAATCCAAGACTTTGGCGAATTCCTAACTCCTTAGTTAGAATAAATTCTCAAAGAACTGTAAGAACTTCGTCTCTCACATCAAGAAATTGGTGAACTATATGAGATTTCCAATGGCTTCACTCAAGGGATTGGTAGGTGTAGGATTTTGAGTTGAGCATCACATGGAAATTTTTCCTTAGTATTTCCTCGACCCCCTTTAACAAAGACAAAGTGTTTCCTATGACTCAAGAAAGAGAGAAACGAAACTACAAAAACAAAAGTCTTCACGCTTCATGTTCCTCAAATGAATACCAAGTCTTCAAGGTCACACCAATTTCTTCACTTTCAAAGTCTTCAAAAAGTCTTCAGAATATCAAAGTCTTGATCGAAGAACTTCATTTTTAGGGTCGACTTTCTCTCAGAATATCAAACTCATCATAGACTTATAGACCTGTGTACACTCATAAACACATTAGTCCCTTAACCTATAAGTCTTTAATACACCAAAATCACTAAGGGGCACTAGATGCACTTACAGATGCAAGACTACTTCACGGAGAATCCAACATATCCACCGCACCTCTTCCGGAGAAGATACCGAATGCGCCGATCCCTCTTTGTCAAAATTGTTCAAGCTTGCGAGGCAAATTGCTGGTATTTTACTCAAAGAAGAAATGGTACGGGCTTAAAGGGATTTAGTGCATATCAGGAGGATCTCATTGAGCACCATTGGCAAAGGGCTGGACAATGACTCATTTTTGTATTCATTTGTATTTGTATTCATGATAAGTTTTGTATTGCATTATTTAAGTTTGCTACGGTGATTTGAATAATTATTTGTAATGTGGATGATTATTGTATTATGTTTGATTTGAATAATTTAGTTTTGCTTTCAATTGTTGTATTATGTTGGATTTGATATTTGCGGGCCGACGAGATGCAGGAATATTTTTTTTACGGATCCGTTTGAGGGGCCTGCATCTGTGGCCGTCCGCGCCAACCCGCAAAAACGGTTTTGCATGAACTGCAAACGCGTTTTGCGGGCCGGCGGGGTGCGGGGTCTGCTAGAGTTGCTCTTAGTGGAACGAAAGTCCTCTTCTACTCTAAAGCTCAAATGACCTTGGGATGAACAGTAAATTTGAAAAAATATTTTTTTTAAATCTGAATATCTTGTGTGGAAAACTTTGATGAATGTTCTTAGTGCTTGCAAAATTTCAGTATGAAATGACATTTCTGGAAGTCGTGGCGGAAAAACAAAATTAGTATTCCAAAAAGCTTTTGAAATAGCACTTTTGGAATATCGATTTTTGTTTTTCTGCCACGACTTCCACAAATGTCCTTTCATGCTGAAACTTCGCAAGCACTAAGAACATTTGTCAAAGTTCGCTAAAAAAATCAGCATTTTTAGATTATTTTTTCATTTGTTTGGAATTTACTGTTCACTCGAGCTCATTTGAGCTCGAGCCGAGAAACATCATGTCCTTAGTGGAATCCTTATTTGCATAACTTTTATATGAAAGAATTCTCAAAGTAAACACATAGAGACATTTCCGTAAGTAAGCTAAGTATAAACCTGGCTCGGATGCCACTGTTGGGTAACATAGTAATTTCAAAATTTTCCTACGCACACGCAAGATCATGGTGATGCATAGCAACGAGAGGGGAGAGTGTTGTCCACGTACCCTCGTAGACCGAAAGCGGAAGCGTTATGACAACGCGGTTGATGTAGTCGTACGTCTTCACGATCGACCGATCCTTAGTATCGAACGTACGACACCTCCGTGTTCAGCACACCTTCAGCTCGGTGACGTCCCGTGAACTCACGATCCAGTAGAGCTTCGGGAAAGAGCTTCGTCAGTACGACAGCGTGATGACGGTGTTGATGAAGTTAAAGACGCAGGGCTTCGCCTAAGCACCGCTATGATATGACTGAGGTGGATTATGGTGGAGGGGGGCACCGCACACGGCTAAGAGAGATCAATGATCAACTTGTGTGTCTATGGTGTGCCCCCTGGCCACGTATATAAAGGAGTGGAGGAGGGGGAGGAACGGCCTAGCTATGGCGCGCCCTGGAGGAGTCCTACTCCCACCGGGAGTAGGATCCCCCCTTCCCTAGTTGGACTAGGAGAGAAGGAAGGGGGAGAGAAGGAGGAAGGAAAGGGGGGCGCCGCCCCCCTCCTAGTCCAACCCGACCTGAGGGGAGGGCGCGGCCTGCCCTGGCCTCCCTCTCTCTCTCCACTATGGCCCATTAAGGCCCATACAATTACCGGGGTTCGGTAACCTCCGATACTCAGTAAAATCCCGATTTCATCCGGAACCATTCCGATGTCCAAATATAGGCTTCCAATATATCGATCTTTACGCCTCGACCATTTCGAGACTCCTCGTCGTGTCTGTGATCATATCCGGGACTCCGAACTACCTTCGGTACATCAAAACACAAAAACTCATAATACCGATCGTCACAGAACTTTAAGCGTGCAAACCCTACGTGTTCGAGAACTATGTAGACATGACCGAGACACGTCTCCGGTCAATAGCCAATAGCGGAACCTAGATGCTCATATTGGTTCCTACATATTCTACGAAGATCTTTATCGGTCAAACCGCATAACAACATACGTTGTTCCCTTTGTCATCGGTATGTTACTTGCCCGAGATTCGATCGTCGGTATCTCAATACCTAGTTCAATCCCGTTACCGGCAAGTCTCTTTACTCGTTCCATAATGCATCATCCCGCAACTAACTCATTAGTTACATTGCTTGCAAGGCTTATAGTGATGTGCATTCTCGAGAGGGCCTGAGATACCTCTCGACAATCGAGTGACAAATCCTAATCTCGATCTATGCCAACTCAACAAGTACCATCGGAGACACCTGTAGAGCACCTTTATAATCACCGAGTTACGTTGTGATGTTTGGTAGCACACAAAGTGTTCCTCCGGTAATCGGGAGTTGCATAATCTCATAGTCATAGGAACATGTATAAGTTATGAAGAAAGCAATAGTAGTAAACTAAAATGATCAAGTGCTAAGCTAACGGAATGGGTCAAGTCAATCACATCATTCTCCTAATGATGTGATCCCATTTATCAAATGATAACTCATGTCTATGGTTAGGAAACTTAACCATCTTTGATCAACGAGCTAGTCAAGTAGAGGCATGGTAGTGACACTCGGTTTGTCTATGTATTCACACATGTACTATGTTTCCGGTTAATACAATTCTAGCATGAATAATAAACATTTATCATGAAATAAGGAAATAAATAATAACTTTATTATTGCCTCTAGGGCATATTTCCTTCAGTCTCCCACTTCCAGTAGAGTCAATAATCTAGATTACACAGTAATGATTCTAACACCCATGGAGCCTTGGTGTTGATCACGTTTTGTTCGTGAGAGAGGCTTAGTCAACGGGTCTGCAATGCAGATCCATATGTATCTTGCAAATCTCTATGTCTCCCACCTGTACTTGTGTCAGTGTACATAAGTAGGGGCGCTCCTTTTTACCCCTTTACTTGTGCACGGACAGTCGGAGCCGCGCCCACGGCCACACTAAGCAGGGCAGGGGAGGGAAGCCGGAGAGAAGCCAAAGGCATAAGGCGATCAGAGGCAACGCCAAGACCAGAAACACAAAGAGCAAAGGGGGCAAGGTGGACTCCCCCGGCAGGACCCTTGCAGGGGCGGCCTCCGCGGCCCCGGCTAGAGCCTTGCCGGGGCGACTTGCCCAACACCAACAGAGCGAGCCACCCTTGAGCCCACGGTTTCTGACCCAACCAACTGCGTTGGACCCAGGGCTCGGGAGGTGCCTCTGAGGTGGCAAGCAGATCTTCGTCAAGACCATAAATATGTGAGAGATCAGATGAGGTCCAGAAGACGGCGACCCTCGGCGAGAACCCAGCCGAGGGAATCCATAGGACCCCCAGCAAGCGCCTTGCCGGGGACGACTGCAACGCCACGGCAAGACCCTTGCCGGGCCCCCGGCAAGACCCTTGACAAGGGCGCCAGCAGGGCCACTGCCAGGCCCGCACCAGCCAAGACTTCGCCGCCGTTCGCATGCAGCTGCCAGCCTAACCAGCTGGGCAGGCACCTGCATGGCAACATGCAGCTTCCAGGCCAACTCAGCAAGCACCTGCGTGGTGGCATGCAGATCTTCGTGAAGGCCCTACCACCGCTCCACCTCAGCTGCCTGCCTGCCTACATGGCGCTGCATGCATCGCTGGCCTGGTCGCGTGTCGAAGCGAGGCGGAGCAGCGACGGACGGGACTGGCCTTGTTCCCGTCCCTGATAAAGCTAATGGACACCTAAGTAGCGCATTTAATGCACTTTGTCCCGTAATGCCGTGCGATAGGCTCGCGCACTGTAGGCCTTTCCACCTCTTGTGATATGACCAACTATGTATCTGTTCGTATTGACAATGACGAAGTACAAGCCGCTGGCCAGGATCAAGTTAACGTTACTTCGTTAATTATTGCTAATGATTTATATGCTGGAACATATTTACGGCTGAGTTACGCCGGCAAGTATAAGTATGCGCTGGTTAATATAACAAGCACGCATGTTGATACAATTGATAGTTTAACAAGAAGTTTTCATATCTTTGGCTTGGACCGGGAGAAAATCAATCTTGATGGACGCATGCATGTACAAGGAGTACAAAACAGGCACGTACATGCAAAGGATATATTCTTCCTTCCTCACGTGAGTTGTGGAGATTCATCAAGAAAAAGGCATGTCATCGTGCACACTCAGGAAACTTATTCGCCTGGGGGATCAACGCTCAATTGGAGGCATAAAATCAGAAGCTGCCATATTCTGTTTTTATATTTGCTGAGAAAGGAGTTTGCTGGGGGAAGATACAAGATATTGTTACGGCTATTTCTTTCCCTCTGTGATCTTGGTTGGGGTCCACCGTAGTTAACCAATCAAAGCTACATCGTACTAGAAATTAGTTGTTTTTTTAGGTAATTCCTAGATGTAAAAGGAGTCCTGTTTCTAGACATATTGGTGTGCGTGCGTGATGGCCTTAGGCCAAGTTTGAGTTGGCTATAAAAGCCACAAGGCGTCATGTAAAAGAGTTTTAGGTTATTTTTTACAGGTTAGACAACATGTGTATCGAATATTAAGCGGCCCTCTTTGGCTGTCGTTGTTATTTATTTTGTGTGATTTTTCTGCGTGAAAGTTGCACTTGGCTCGAGGTCCGTCGTTCTCGATGGGTTGCGGGCTGGTTACGTCTACTTTTGCGGGAGGTTGCTCGTGTGTCGATGGATTGTCCGTTGGTCGTCGTTACCCTTACTTCAGGTTACACGTACTGCTCGTGTAATTGGGAGTAATTTTTATCGGTGGATCTTGGAGGTTATTGCATCGTAAAAGATCGGGCCAAATCAGCTGCACGTCCGAGGTCGTGCCCTCATTATCCTGTGTGCCACTGTGGCAACCCCTTTTTCCTATAAAAGGAGGCCCGAGGCGACCAGGAGAGGGATTCGGCTTTTTGGAACTACGCAGCCACCGTAGCTAGTTCGAGAGCTCAAGGACACTCTGAAATACATCCACCAAAGCAGGACTAGGGTTTTACGCATCCTCGCGGCCCGAACCTGGGTAAACGATCCGTGTGCTAGCTCCTAAACCTACTCTTCTCACGACCCCGCGCCCGCCGACCGTAGAAGGGATCCCAGTGATCCCATAGGTGTCGTTCTCACCGACAACTTGACCGCGGATGAAACTGAAGCGTCACTTTATGTGTTTGGTTCTCTTGTGAAATCTAGATTCCTTTGCCAAGGCAATTGCACCAGTATTGTCACAAAATATTTTCATTGACCCGATGCACTAGGTATGGCACCTAGATTGGATATGAACTCTTTCATCTAGACTCCTTCATTTGCTGCTTCCGAAGCAGCTATGTACTCCGCTTCACACGTAGATCCTGCCACGACGCTTTGTTTATAACTGCTCCTACTAACAGCTCCACCGTTCAATATAAACACGTATCCGGTTTGCGATTTAGAATCGTCTGGATTAGTGTCAAAGCTTTCATCGACGTAACCATTTACGACGAGCTCTTTGTCACCTCCATAAACGAGAAACACATCCTTAGTCCTTTTCAGGTATTTCAGGATGTTTTTGACCGCTGTCCAGTGATCCACTCCTGGATTACTTTGGTACCTCCCTGCTAAACTAATAGCAAGGCACACATCAGGTCTGGTACACAACATTGCATACATGATAGAGCCTATGGCTGGACCATAGGGAATATTTTTCTTTTTCTCTCTATCTTCTGCAGTGGTCGGGCATTCAGTCTTACTCAACTTCACACCTTGTAACACAGGCAAGAACCCTTTCTTTGCTTGATCCATTTTGAACTTCTTAAAAACTTTATCCAGGTATGTGCTTTGTGAAAGTCCAATTAAGCGTCTTGATCTATCTCTATAGATCTTGATGCCCAATATATAAGCAGCTTCACCAAGGTCTTTCATTGAAAAACTCTTATTCAAGTATCCTTTTATGCTATCTAGAAATTCTATATCATTTCCAATTAACAATATGTCATCCACATATAATATTAGAAATGCTACAGAGCTCCCACTCACTTTCTTGTAAATACAACCTTCTCCAAAAGTCTGTATAAAACCATATGCTTTGATCACACTATCAAAATGTTTATTCCAACTCCGAGAGGCTTTCACCAGTCCATAACTGGATCGTTGGAGCTTGCATACTTTGTTAGCACCTTTTGGATCGACAAAACCTTCTGGTTTCATCATATACAACTCTTCTTCTAGAAATCCATTCAGGAATGCAGTTTTAACATCCATTTGCCAAATTTCATAATCATAAAATGCGGCAATTGCTAACATGATTCGGACAGACTTAAGCATCGCTACGGGTGAGAAAGTCTCATCATAGTTGTCGGTGTCAAAACCGGCGGATCTCGGGTAGGGGCCCCGAACTGTGCGCCTAGGCGGATGGTAACAGGAGACAAGGGACACGATGTTTTTACCAGGTTGGGCCCTCTCGATGGAGGTAATACCCTACTCCTGCTTGATTAATATTGATGATATGGGTAGTACAAGAGTAGATCTACCACGAGATCGAGAGGCTAAACCCTAGAAGCTAGCCTATGGTATGATTGTTGTTCGTCCCACGGACTAAAACCCTTCCGCTTATATAGACACCGAATAGGGTTAGGGTTACACGTAGTCGGTTACAATGGTAGGAAATCTACATATCCAGACGCCAAGCTTGCCTTCCACGCCAAGGAAAGTCCTATCCGGACAAGGGACGAAGTCTTCAATCTTGTATCTTCATAGTCTAGAGTCCGCCAAAGATGATAGTTCGCTATCCGACACCCCTAGTCCAGACTCCTCAAGAGCCCCTGAACCAGGCTTCAATGACGACGAGTCCGGGCGCATATTGTCTTCGGCATTGCAAGGCGGATTCCTCCTCTGAATACTTTATAGAAGATTTTGAACACAAGGATAGTGTAGGGCTCTGCAAAACAAGTTCCACATACCACCGTAGAGAGAATAATTTTTGCACAGATCTGCTGACGTATTCCGCGGCGTGACATCACACCACGGCTAAGCCTTTATTCGAATCGTTTTTTACTGTCCCACCTCAACGCGTTTAGCGAGGCGGTTTCCTTGGCACGTCTTATCAAAGCGTAGATCGTGCCCCCTTATTCTGGGATTCTCATCAATACGGACGTGGGTAACCCATCCGTGCCCGCTGGCACGCCTCCTCTATCGAAGGCGAGTCCCAATCGACCACGGGGAGGGCTCTTGGTATTCAACCTCTTTATAATGAGACCAAGGCCCTCTCCTCTTTTCCACCCTCCATCGAGTTCGCCTCGCGCTTTGAGTTCTAACACCCAAAGCTTCAGATTTAGGCGCTTCGGACCTTCTACGATGTCCGGCTCCGACCAGCTCGGCCGATGGATGTCTTCTTCCATCACGAAGAAGATGTGCTAAAGCTGCAGACGCCAGTATCTAACCGCGAAATTTAGATAGGCTGCCTGCTCGAGGCAGGTCATTCCCACTCCCGAGCCCGGCGAGAGCATGGTGTTCGTGTCTCACTTCCTTCGGGTTTAGGCTTCCCGACGGATCCCTTTGTGCGGGGCTCATGTTTTATTATGGGCTGGATTTCCATGACTTGAACTGAGTCCATCCTCCATGTCTCGCCATTCATTGTCGTATGTGAAGCCTTCCTCCATATACCCCTCACTTTGGATTGTGGCTCAAGACCTTCAAGGTGGAGCCAAGATGATCGAGGGCAACAAGCAGAAAGTGGAGGGGCGGTCATAAGCAAGTGTGCTGATGCTCCGTGGCCGAGGGCTCTTTTCAAGAGGAGCTTGGTTTGTGGCAACGGAGTGGTTTTATATCACCGCTCCTGTGGGCTCCAAATGGGTGGCGCCACCCGCCTTCCGCTCAGTCCACCACAGCGGCTGGCATCATGGGTCAACCAGGGGCTCGACTGGGACCGCCCAAGGACGTCCCTCATTGCAGGGCCGATTCGAGACCTCCAAGAAAGAGAGATCAATCTGGTCGTGGCGGGCGAGGTTATGCTGATTCGGCGCCTTCGCCTGCAAGCGTCGCCCCCCTCCGTGCTGTGGGAGCTTAATGGGAGGGACCACGAGCTCTCCAACATTTTATGGGCGCGAGCCCAAGGAGATGTACAAACTGTTCTTGGATCACAAGAGAAGTGTCCGGACTTAACCGAGGACGCAGGTCTAAGCTGCAATCACCCAGATACTCAAGTAAGTAACCTCAGAACGGACAGGCTGTTCATTCATTTATCATATGTATGCCCTTTAAGGGAGCCGTTTCTTGAACAGGAGTGGATAGCCAAGGCAAAGTTGATAAGGTGTCTGGCTCCCCTCCCAGAGACCACGCCGGATCCCATGCTGACCAAGATGTTGAAGGCCGCGCCTTTTAAAGAAGGCGAAGGGGGGAGCAGGGAAGCAACTGCCTCCGCCAAGGAGGCTTTTAAGGAAGAGGGAATCAGGATCCTCCTCCAAGGGAGAAGAGGACCGCTGTCAAGACCCGAAGCCAAGGCCTCAAACGGGAAAGAAGTCTTCGTCAGAAAGTCCGGCCGGAAGTACCCCAGCCGCACTATTTCCCCAAGGGATCAGCCTCCAATGAGCCGTAAGTAAAAAGAAGGGTCCTGTGAATAAAGAACATCCTGTATTTATTTACGAAGATAACCGAAATTGTACCTTGTAGTTCAGATCTCAGCCCTTCTCGCAGAGCTCGTCTTGGGGATCTTCGTCCGGAGATGATAGAGAAGCGCCTCCACTGTCGGCGCCGCCGATGCGGTAGGCGACCACTGAAGTGGCGCCACGGAGAGTTTTGTTGGGGAACGAGTAATTTCAAAAATTTCCTACGCACACGCAAGACCATGGTGATGGCATAGCAACGAGAGGGAGAGTGTCCGTCCACGCACCCTCATAGACCGAAAGCGAAGCGTTATAACAACGCTGTTGATGTAGTCGACGTCTTCACGATCCGACCGATCCAAGCACCGAGCGACGGCACCTCCGAGTTCTGCACACGTTCAGCTCGATGGCGATCCCGGACTCCGATCCAGCAAAGTGTCGGGATGAGTTCCGTCAAGACGACGGCATGGTGACGATGTTGATGCTCCACCGACGCAGGGCTTCGC